>APFE031701429.1:0-27067 GCA_000404065.3 Pinus taeda | reverse complement strand
TGGCCTCAAATGTGCAAAAGAGAATACAATTCATAGATAAAACCATGTATCATCATGGGATGATAAAGATATTGAATGAGTTCCATTTAAAAAGCATAGGATATACCTGGGAGAATTTACTTATTAGAAACCATTTCCAAGAAGCACTAGAGTCACCTAAAGAAGACAATGTTAGAAGAAGTATAATGAAGAAGACTGGTATAACTATTGAAAACAGACCTGAGTCTTCATTGCAAAAAGATAATGAAAAGTTAATCTATGAAGAACTGACAGAAATTAGGAAGCAAATCAAGGCAAGAGGGAAGATAAGAAAGGAGAAAAATCTCACAAATGAGGAGAATGTAATTCCTCCACAACATAGAAGGGGCTCTAGACTTTGAGATTTGGTAAAGAAAACCCCAGAACTATCTCCTATTAACATCTCTTCTACACGCAGTCCTCAAAATTCTCTTGTTCATCATTTTTAAGGTAGCCCAAGCAAAAGATCTCCAAGATTGGCCTAGTGTAGCAACAAATATATGACTATATAGAATCACTAGAGAAGATAAGTGCGTCAATGAACCCAGAACCTTCTATCAATCGACAAGAACCTCTAATTGATGCTCTCAAATAGGAAAATTATGAATTAGAGATATTGAACAAACATATCAAATAGGAGAATGAAACCTTGAAGGAACAAAATAAATTGGACAAGGAAATTCATGATAATACCATTATGCATCTAGGACTGTGGTATAAGAAAAATAGGAAATTGAAAAGAAAGAATAAGATTTTGAATAGAGTAGTCATTAAACTTAAGTACAAGCTATCTATGAGAAATCCTAGAATGACAGTCACTTCAAAGAAGAACAAAAGAAGGAAATTGGATGTACTAGCAGAGGTGTCTGAGCAAATGTCGTAGGGAGGAAGAAATCACATCTTTGGAAAATTGCATGAGGACATGCAATGATTTTGTAGTGGGGCTATGTTGAACCTCATAATTACCCTCTCCTTGACATTTTTTCTCACCTTTTTCCCTCACTTTCTCATAAGATTACAGACCCAATCAATGATAAATGCTACGTTTTGTCTTAAGGAAAGCATTAAAATGATCACCATATTATATTTTCATGTTCTTGCTATTTGAATAGATTTTGAAAATTAGCTACAAAACGCAGCCTATTCTGTAGCTAACTGTGGATTTTGTAGCTACTCTCATGGTTTGGCAAGTTTCAGGTGTCAAATGAAGAATTGGGCCACATGGGAATTTCTAGAATCATCTCCGCATGGATTCTATCCTATTCACTCGATCCAGATCAATGGAAAAGCAAGCCTAAGGTCATGGTCAAAGATGGAGTCAAAGTACGTTATCCAAAAGTAGTAGGACTCTTGATTTGCTCTTTCGTAGCTAATCAAGAGTCTAATAGTTCTGTTGCAAATCTAATTTGAATTAACCACCTTTAGCTAATCAAAAATTTAAATAGTCTTATTGCAATTCAAATTAGCCACCTGTAGCATGTTTATCTCATAAGCAATCGTGTTAATTTTAGTTCAAGTTAGCCACTTGTAGCGAGTTTATCTCATAAATAGTTATGTTGTTTTCCTTTAAATATCAGTTGCATGGAACCTAGAGGAGTTAGAAGTTAGAAGGAATTACGTGTGAAGTTCAGGCTTTTTGTTGATACTCTGTATTCAGACTTCATTTTTTCATAATACAAATTTTGTGTTGCCAATGATCATTTAAATTGCATCCTTAACAAGATAGAATTCCAGCCACATCAGTTGCAGAGGGCCCCTGCATTGAAGGAGGTTTTTCATTTGTCTTTTTTAGTTAAATTTCCGTTACTCTGTTTTCAACAAGTTTGTTTTCTAGATTAGGATGATATTTCATTTCAGTTTTTAATCAATAGCATAATGATAAATCAAAATTGTGTAGCCTTGTTGTTCTAAGATATTTTGTGGAGGACTCTATTTCCAAACTGAATTAAGATTGAAGTAATACGAATACACAATTGCTTAGTTTTCTTACTGTTTTGTCATTCATTTTCTTAAAACAGAATTGTCAATTAACTGTATTAATGGATGATTTCAAAAGCCATTTCGATATGATGATGATCCTAAATTAAATTCTTGAATGCCTAATTCATACAATGATTGAATTTAAATAGTGCATTGTTAATTTCCTAGGAACTTAGGAACTAAGGTATAATTGATTTCTTGCACAACACTTCAAGAGGGTATTGCTTCACATTTGAATGTTGGAGAAAGCAAAAAATACATTAGTTGTTTACAGTTTGTTTTACATGCTTTTAACTTGTTTTTTGCTTTCAGATCCTCACTTAGTTGCATCACTGATATTCCCAATAATGATTTCAAGGAGATTGATTTAATCATATTCCAAAATTGAATGGTTGAATGTTTAATGAATGCAATTAGTGAGTTACCTTCTGCATCAATTTCATTCTTGGTTTTAAGAATTAGATCCATGGATTAGGACTAATGATAATATAAGATAGATGCTCTGTTTCTTTTATTAGGTTCTAACTAGCCAACAATTCTTGGTCCATTTTTAGGATATTAAATTAACTTAGGAACATTTCCTTTCCTTTAAAATTCATTAGATTCACTTAAATTTTCTCATAGTTTCAGGTTGTACATTCTTAGACATCAAAGAACAAACCCCCGCCCCCCAAAAAAAAACAACATAAAATACAAAACAAAAAGGTAAGAAAAAGGTTAACTAAGCACATATACTACACCACACTTCATCAGCTTACAAACTTCAGTTGATAATTTATGCAAGCAATTTAGGACACGAAATTGACTAAATAGATATACAGAGAGCAGGATTGATTAAGAATGCTAAGCCAACTCCACCCCTTGTCTGAGTTCCCAGGGTGAGGAATTGAGATAGAGGGCTCCGATGATTGAGGGAAATTTGGAAAATAGGGTATCATCCCTATATGTTACCCATAGGGTTGGAGTTGTATCTCACCCTATCTTGGTCTTTGCAGAGTATAGCCCATTTGGCATCATACCACAAGCAAGGCTTATTGGGATTGTTCCTCTGTGTGTGGCAAATAGATTGAGGAGGCTTGGAGGTGTGTTATCCTTACCTCTTGGTAAGTTGGGTATCTTGTCCAAGCTCGAATTATGATGCATGTGTTCTACCACATGACTATTGAGGGTCATTGTTGGGAATATCAGTAGGCAAGAGGAAAGGTTGAGTAGTAGCTACCCTATATCACCTATTGCTCGATATGGGGTCGTAGTAGTAGCTCCCCCATGAGATTCTAAGTTGAGATATGCTCCTTGATATGGTTCTAGGTTGATATATGCTCATTGATGATATGTTCTCCTATGTTGATGTGGGTCATAGATATGACTTCCCGCTGATATTCCTAGGTAGTAGCCCACTATCAAAGATTCTGGGTAGTATCCCGCTGGAATAGATTTTGGGTAGTAGCTTGATGGACAGAGGGTAGTAGATTGTGTAGAAATTTCCACTATAGATCACCTGATAGTGCAATATACTAAAGAAAAATACTTGATCTACTTCTACAAACAAACTTGCGGAAGCTTAATCGATTTTGAGCAAGATCAATTAGAACACATATAACATAGAATGACAAATCAATCACACATGAACATAGAAGAATACTCTGGGGAAAGCCACAGCTAAAAACCCCACTATCTGTATTATCAAACAAGTGGAAATATCTCAGAGATTACACAAAGCTTTAGCTCACAAGCTATCTAGCTCTCAGTGAAATCCATCAGTGTTGCTCATAGATGGAATAGACACAACATATGCCTTCCTCCAGTCCTCCAAGACTCCTATTTCCTTGCGCAGCTTCTCTTGGGGTCCAAAAGATGCCACCTATGTCAATTACCTCACACACTACTCACCAACCTCAGAAATAACTGCACAATCCTCAAGGAAAGAATTCCTTTTTCATGCAAGAGATATCGTCAATGGAATATTCCTACAACTGATAGTATATTGTCCCATCCTCTGATCTCAACTGGGTCTCTGACTAAACTGAAATGCATGAGTTATTTATTAGAGAATATTCAGTTATCTAAAGTACACTAGTTACATGCATGCATGCATTAACTAACTGAACTCACAATCAGTTCCACAAACTGTTGGAACTAATCTAACTGGACTTATCTCAGTTAATTGAGCTAACTAATTACAAATCAAAAATACAACTCATCGTTATCTCCTTAATTAAGGGATAGCTTCCTCAATCAAAGGGATAACTCTTGCATGTCTTCATATAGACTTCATGTTTGATTTTCTCCAACGAATTAACTCAATATGAATTAATTAATTATTTTTCAAGCAGTTGCTAAGATCAAATTCGAATTTTTAATTCTCAATTTTAGTTCAGGGACTAACTAAAATTTGAATGTATCTCAAAATTCTATTTATATCAATGCTATTTTTAGCACTTCTATATTTAGCATTCCTTGTTTCTATTTTCAACACTCCGTCTCAACAAGAAAGGGATTATTTGTCACCCCGATCCTTTCTCTTTTGAACTTGAATTTGCATTTTGGCAATGCCTTAGTCAAAATATCTGTATCCTGCTCCTTGGTCGAAACATACTGCAAAAACATGATCCTCTTCACCACACAATCTTGAAGATGATGATACCAGATATCAATGTGCTTGGAATTGTCATGAAATACTGGATTCTCAGAGAGTTTGATACAACTCTGATTATCACAATAGATCATAGTTGGATCCATCCTCTTATAAAAAAATCCAACTAGAATTTTCTGCATCCAAATGGGCTCACATGCTGCCTGAATGGAAGCCATGTATTCAACCTCTATTGAGCTAAGTGCAACTAACCTCTGTTTCTTGCTGTACCAAGAAACCGTAGTTGAACCAAGGTTGAAAATTCCTCTTGAAGTGCTTTTCCAATTCGATGGACTCCCTTCCCATTATGCATCTATGAAGCTCTAAAGCTTCACTCCCTCTATCCATCTGTACCATAATCCATACTAAAATGTGCCTCTGAGGTATCTCAGCACATGCTTTGCTTCCTTCCAAAATAGCTTGGTAGGCTGAACCATAGCTTGACTCAGTTGGTTCACCGCAAAGCACAAATATGGTAATGTGTTCACTAAATACATCATTGAACCCACAAGCTTCCAATAAACAGTAGCAGCTACTACCTCACCTGAAGTAGCATCCTCCTTCCTCCAGTTAACTGCAAGAGGAGTCTGCATGGGCTTGCACTTCTCCATGTGGAATCTCATGATTATCTCATTGGCATACTTTCCTTGAGACACAAACACTTCCCCATCCTTCTGCCACACTTCCATGCCTAGAAAGTTGTGCATGAGACCCATGTCTTTCATCTCGAACTCTCTTGCAAGGTCCTCCTTGGAAGAGTTGATCAACTGACCATGACTTGTCAACATCAGGTCATCAACATAAAGAACAATGATCAATGGCTTACCTTCAACCATGAAGCCCAACCTGGTGAAATAGATGTCGATCTTGGTGTACCAAGCACAAGGTGCTTGCTTCATCCCATACAAATCTCTCTTGAGTCATTGCACATGTGACTCATGATCGAAGGTCTCAAATCTTTCTGGATACTCTATGTACACCTCTTCCTCAATATTTCCATTGAGGAATGCAGTCTTCACATCCATCTCATGGATCTTCCAACCCATTTGTGCCAATAGTGCTAACATCGATATGATATATTAGTACCTTGTTACAGGAGCAAAATTCTCATCATAGTTGATCCCCTCGACCTGTGAGAAACCATGGGAAACAAACCTTGCCTTATGTTTCTTAACACTACCATCTGCTACCTACTTTACCTTGTAAAGCCATCAGGAACTCACCACTGACTTCTCCTCTAATCTTGGGACAGCATCGCAAACACTGTTATGAACTATGGAGTCATACTCCTCCACCATAACATCAACCCAGACTGGCTGCTGCACTGCTTCCTCAAAGGAAGATGGTTCAGTCTCTACACACTCCCCGACAAGGGCCATGTAACTAGTGTACTGCTCAGGTGATCTCCTCTGTTTGCACTGAGAGGATGGCTGTCCCATATTCTCTCTCGCATCCATCACCAATATGTTAGCTTCCCTTGAGCGTTTCTTCCCATCTCTGGAAGATTCTACATGAGTGGATGTCTCAACTCTTGGATCCTTTGCATGTGGTTGCTCCACAATAGTCTGAGGCTCCTCCTCCTTAGGAACCAAAAGTTCCTCCTATGCATGCAACTTGAGCTCCCTCTCAAGGGAAACTCACATGGCCTTCTGCTCGTCGAACTTCAGATCTTTGCGTACCATTGTCCTCTGATTGGTAGGTAAGAACACATGATAGTTGTGGGGTGTATCAGTGTACCCCACAAGTATCCCCAACTCAGGTGTTGGCTCTGGCTTCTTCCAGGCATCTATGGTCACATGGCAATAAACCGATGATCCAAATATCTCAAAGTGACTCACATCTGGTCTCTTCCCGAAGAAGGCCTCCACTGGTGTCTTCATCCCCAGTATATGATGTAGGATTCTATTATGCAAGTATACTGCTGTATTTCATGCCTTAGCCCACAAATGAAGTCGTAGGCCTTGGTCATATAGCATCACCTGAGCTACTCCTACAATCGTTTTGTTCTTCCTTTCGGCAACCCAATTCTGCTATGGGTTATGGGGTGCTGTCAATTCCTTCTACTGTACAGAAGTCCTTAAACTGTTGAGAGACATACTTTCCACCATTGTCACTTCGCAAGGCCCTTATTTTCTTTCTAGATTCTTTTTCAACCAAGGCTTTGAACTCACAAAACCTTGAGAAGGTTTGATCCTTCTTCTACATGAAGTAGATCCAACATCTACGAGAAAAATCATCAATAAAAATAACATAGTACCTTTGTTTAGTGGTGGAGGCTGTCGAGAATGGTCCACACACATCTATATGAACTCAGTCTAGGATTTCTCCAGCTTGACTGTCTCGATCTTGAAAGGAATACTTTTCATACTTACCCAAGGTACAACCTTTGCATGTATCCACTTGCTCCAGTTTACCCTTGGGAAGTCCGGTAGAAATCTACTGCATGATATTCAAGGCCCCATGGTGCAAGTGGCCCAATATTTTATGCCATAGTTCACAAATATCTTGGCTTTGCACCAAATTTTCTTTGGAACTCAATGCAACATAGTCATCTACCTCCAGCTTGTAGAGATTCTTTACTCAAATCCCAATCCTCTTGGTCTGTCTAGTGCCAATGTGCCTCAGGAATTCCTTTCCTTTAATAAAGACTACATCATAGCCTTTGTCTTCCAACATAACGATGGACACTAGGTTCTTCTTCAGTCCAAGCACATAATTTACATCAGCCAAGAGGAGCTCCATGCTCCCTCTAAAACACAACCGTACCTTCACCTGAAACATGGTACTTTCCATCATTGCCCATATCTATGCGCATCTGGAGGTCCTTCTGCTCCAAGGTACTGAATAAACTCTTGTTGTCAGTCATGTGCAATGAGGCTCCACTGTCCAGGTATGAAACACAGTCCACCATCGATGAAACCATGCATGCGATGAGGGTGAAATCCATGTTGAACTGTGAGGCCAGTGCCTCACCATCTGATCCTTTCGAGGATCCCTTCTTGGATTTCTTCTGTGGAAAATTCGTAGCATAATGGCCCACCTCATGACAATGAAAGCATCACAATTTCCATTTGTAAATCTTCTTCTCACCATGGTGTTGTGCTGTAGAAAAACTCCCCATTTCATAAACTTTTTCTTTATAACTATAATATGAAATGGGTCCCTTTTAAACATATATGTGCGAATAAATTGGTATCAACTCATCATTACAAAATCTTTCATCAAAAGGTCCAACGGAAACATTATATTATAAATCTTTTGAACAATAATGAAATCAGTCTTATGAATAAATATAAAATTCTTTATTATTGCAATAAAGCAATCACAAGATCGCGTATCGCAACAACAAAGAAAACATAATACAAAGACCCATTGACTTACCCCGATCCGAAAAGTAAACAACTATCGGTTATCAGGAAAGGCAAGCAACAAATATAACGAAAGGCCCTCCCCTATTTCTCCAATGCGATATTGCTATCGGCAATCGGGGGATATAACGCAACGCATGTTTAAGACACCTTTAAATCTCCCGATGCGATAAGGAGTATCGCCATCGGGGATCGGCGATTTTTGCAATAATATAAGTATTACGACCCGATCTCATCCCCAATTGTGATCTGATAAATCAAGGCGTGAGTTTCAAAATAGATTTAAAAGGCTTGCATACATTATTTTTTATTATTATTAAAAGCCTTCCTGTTCCCGATAGTGATTTACTTGTGATTATCCGCCAAAAACTCAAAGCCACACTTGAATGAATCAATCGGCATATAAACGATATGATGAGTATTTGAAACTCCTTTACCATGATTCACAGGTTAAGTGGCTAATTAATGAAGCAGTTATGCCAAGATCTTCTCTGAGATTGTATCTGCGGCAGTATCATTTTAATCTTTCATTGCTCGCTAATTGATATAATTCTTTCATATTGGCTCACACCACATATTCTCTGTAACATGTTCATTTTATTCCTTGTGCAAAGCTTCGCTGAAACAACAAGTTCAAACCAAATGGGAAAGAAATCCAAGAGATTCGCAGCAGCAACGACTCCTGTAGTAAGAGTGCAATCCACCACTGATCCAGGACCAAGAAAAAAGGGATTGATTTCAGACACTACGTGTCTTGGCCTTGGAAACACAAGTTGGCAAAGCATATATAATTTAATTGAAGCAGAGGAGCCTGAGACAGTATCAATACAAGCTAGTTATGGTCTCATATACTAATTGTACCTAATTTTACTTATTTATAGATTTAGAATAATATATTATTAATTTTAATATTTTAAAATAAAAATAATATTAAATTTATTAATATAATTTTGACCTGACCTTAGAGTCCAAATTAGCCGTTAATTAGCCGTTATGTAGCTGTTGGAGTCTTTGCACATTCTATTTAACATGCTATGCCAGATATGATTCTTCAACTTGTCCTGATGATGAACCACACTAGTTGGTTCGAAACGCATCGACAAAGGTCTTTTTCATGTGATTTACGCTGAAGCTCTTCTTATAAATCAATACAAGCTGCCGTAGATTCAACTAGAAAATTAGAGGCTTCCATGAAAGATTTAGCTGATTCATATCTGCACCGAATAGCATCACATGAAAAAATTCTTCCATACACTGATGTAGTGTGATGGGCAGTAGAGGAGATCCCAGTTTTAAACAAAACATTTTGCAGAGTTGATGGAAGGGTCTTCGGCTCATTTTTAGCCCGATGACATAAGGAAAATGTATCACTTGCCTGAACCTCAAAACAAATACAATAAAGCCTTTCTTGAGAAGTTCGCAAGTGAGAATGAGACTGAATTGGCCCCAATTCGGGAGTGGAGACAGAACCCCGCAAGGCACAAACATGAATCTTCAAGTAAGTACTCTATAGATTCATTATGTTCTCCTTACTGTTATGCCGAGGCAATGATATGTAGAATTTGGGGATTGCATGATTCAGCAAAATTCACTATTGAAATGGTTCCTTTAATGGAAGCGACAGTTAACAATGAAGTAATGGATTGGGCCAATATATTGTCAAATAAATTAGCCACTGCAATTCTTGAGTTTAGAGCAAAAACTCGCATGACTGATAGGTCTATTCCTCTGTTTTATTATAGTGCTTATATTTTAGATACTCTTTGTTTCAATTCTGAATTTCCTGTACTGGGGTGGAGATGGAATTCACAAGACCCCATGCCAATTCACGTTTATCACCAAAAGTTATAGAAGGTGCACTATAGGGACCACTTGTACCAAATATGTAATGGTTTTATGTTGCCTATTTACTATGACATTTTTGATAAGCCTGCCCCAAAGATTTCTTCAGAAGCAGAGGTTGACCTAGACACTATAGGAAATTGGTTCGAGGAAGACAAGTTCACACACATAAGGGTTTCTGGTAGCCTTGCAAGACCTCATGTCCTTCCTCTGTATATACCTGACAAGCTGTTAGCCCGAGAATTGGCCCACCAAATTACAACCGCAGGGACATCCAAGACTCTTAGGACTTCTAAAAAGCAGGCTTGGCCTACTTTTCCTTTGAGATGCGATGTTTATACTTTGCACGACTACAAGGATGCGGAGAAGGAGGCAGAGAAAATAAACATGCTCAATCTTGCAACCATTCCTAATAGACAATTCGATCCAAGGAAAGTTGCCTATACTGTGCTTGAACAAGCCAAACTTACAAGGTTTGATCATGAGAAAGATGATTTTGGTGACTTGTTTTCTTTGGCAGAATCATTATTTGAGGTACAAACGCTAGCCAAAATGAGATATAATGATGAAAAGCTAGTAGAATTCAATAAGCTCAGAGAACAGAGGTTGCAAACTCTACCTCTAGACTTATTAGCTACTACCCCAACAACACAGTCAAGTGAGCCTGAACAACAAATCATTGACAAACCTCCCAATGTAGGAAAGATTCTCGAAAGAGGAAAAGAACTAGAATAGAAAAAAGAGCAGGAGAAAGAGCAGAAAAAGAACAGGAGAAGGGCAACAAAAATATCAATGTGGATACTCAGATTGATCCTAAACTACTCCAAGAATGGCAACAATTTGACTCTATTATAAGCAATTTGGAAGGTCCAAAAGGTTCCAATACACCCAAAGTAACAGATGGACAATATACAACATCAACAACAGTTCCAAATGAAGGAACCAGCAGCCTACCCCTTAGCACGGATTTAGAAATGATTCCAAAAGATCCCTCCGATCAAATTATTTTGCAAGTAGAGGACATACCTCCATTAGATGTCTTTTACAGTCCCAAACACAGGGTTGTAGTGAAAAGATAGAGAAAAAGGAGAAGACTTGATCAATCTTCCCTGTTTCTAGCACAAACAGAGATAGCTAATGTAGTGTGGAAAGAAGAGTTTAACCCTTCCAATGACCTAACAAAGCTTTCTCAGTATGTCAGAGCTTATTCGGCAGCCAATATGGACAAGGCGTCAGAAGTAAGATATCTACTTAAAGAAAAGGACCAAGCAATTGTTTTGTTGCAATCACAGGTGTTCGAAGCACAATAGAAAATTGAGCAGTTGGAACAACAACTATCAACACAACAACAAATAAACAATCAATTGAATAAGCAATTGCTTGAAGAGAAACAGTGAATAGACTCAAGCGCAATACAAAAGAAAAAATAATTATCTGAAGCATTGGCCAGGTTAAAGACAATGAATGAACTAATGATGAAAACGAAAGATAAGCAAATTGCTCAGCTGTCACTTCAAGTAGAGAAGCTCAAGAGTGTTCCGCAACCATCAGATTTTAGGTCCGAAGCACTACAAATCAACAAAGCATTGATTACTCAGTTAAGACTGTTATGTCATAACATTTCTCTGGTTGAGCCCCTTTGTGATATAACGACATCAATAGTTGACAAATCAGTCAATTCTAGGGAGGATTTGGAATAGAACGATGAGACTCTGACAAACTTTCTTGCTTAGAAAGACACCAATGAAGGGCAAGCAGCAAATCTACCCAAAATTCTAGAATCACACAAGGAGATCCTTTTCTTAGAATGATAATCATAGCTGATGAAAGCAGAGAGAGAGATTTCCATATGTAGATTATCTACAAGTAATTTAATTGAGCTAATCAATAACACTCTTTATCTGTCTAACATGATTTCACAATGCACCCCAGGTAAATTGCTGTAAGCCAAAACATTGGAGCAAGCATGTAATCAAGAATTGGAGAAGAATGGAAGACTAATTGCCAACATCCAAAGTTTAACTTGGGATACACATTGGTTTTTCTTAGTAAAACCATACAGTCAAAGGGCTGCCCTTAAATGTTTAACTGATGTGATCGGTTGTATCATTCCCGAAATCCATGATGCCACATACTCAGCTCAACTCCATTCTCGTCTTAGTCTTCCTCCAGAATTGGAACTGATGCTTACAATCTGCCAACTCAAATCAAAAGGAGAACAACCAAAACAATGAATCATGCTGTCGACTTCCAACAAGCCTATTGTGGAGAAGATACTCAAGATTTAGTTGTACCAATTAATAGCATTTTATTTTTTCAGTTAGTTAGTTTAATTAGTATTTATAGACCCTTTCATGCATTTAGAAAGGGTCCTCAGTTTTTGTATAAAACTCAAATCTAGAAGTTGCACTATTGTGATTCTGGTATATTTTTTATAAAGACTGGGCCAGTATTCTGAATTCTAACAAAGAAAGCTTTGATGGGATGTGCACTATTTCCTTGATGTGAAAGTTTTTTTTAAGTTGGAAAAAGGAATTTGAATGCAATTGATAATGGGAGTGATTCAAAACACATATGGTACTATTATCTATGATCTTGTTTCAATCTTTCATGTGAATCATCATTTGTTTACTCTTGCTATCATTGGATATATGTATGTGTTTTTAACAGAAATCCTTATATTTTTCACTATTGAATGTTTAAGGAATGTTATTCTTTTAGTCATATATGTATCATTGATATATAAAAGATAGTGTAATAATGTTTTTAATGATTACTTTGTTCAAATACTTGAATAAAGTAATTATCATATGAATAAATGTCTTTGTTACCAATAGAGTCATCTATATGCTTGTTTGTGGATAAAGATTATGAAACATTACACTAAAAGCAAAAATTTCCCGGGATAGGATAGTTATTCATATTTTTATTTTTTAGATTAAATCATTCATCCATTATCATTATATCAGAGAACCACCCATTTATCCATCCCCTTTTATTCATCATTGGGAAACTAGTCCCATTATTTCCAGTAAGATCTGCCAGACCAAACGAAAAAGGAGCTGCATTAAGGTCCCGACTGGGAGGTTTTCCCCGATGTTGTTGCAGTGATTTTCGAGGTATCAACATTTTTGGCGCTAGAAGGAGGGCATGAACTATGAATGGCGAGCAAACCAAAACCTATAGACCATTCTGAGAGTAAATCTCCCTCCACCTCACCTCAGACCTCCCGTTTGCATTCTGGAACACCAGTATTCAAACAAGAAGAAGAGGAGTTGACTACCACTGCTCAATCTCACCATACTCTAGATCGATTAAGTCCTGAGTCTCCTGAAGTTTAGTCTCTCATTCAGAAACTTCAAGGCTTTTCTATATCACCACAGAAATCTGAAGTATCTCAAGGTAATGAGACTTCGCAATTCAATCTACCTCACCCTCTCACCAGACTCCAAAGTGGAAAGCTCGGTATTGAACCTACTGAGTTGCCTTTACCGAAAAGGAAAAAGGCTAAAAAGAACACTGAAGGATCGGACAGTGAGACCTTCTCTTCATCATCCTCCATTTGATCTTCTCTAGTGTGAAGTCAACCATCCACTCCTCCATTACACATTGTTGTTCAGCAGAGATCAACAACTTCAACATCCCAACTTATTTAATCTTCAATATCAACTCCTCCCCAGACACCTCGAATTTCATCAGCAATATCATTTTTTATTAGTTCTACGATGGCTCAAAATCCATGGAATAGTCTTGGTGTAGTCATTATGCCTGCACCATTACATCCATTTCCAGATTCTCCTGAAAAATGGTTGCAAAATTTAATCCATATGCCGGAACACTAGCTGAAGAACATATTAACAATTTCATGTTATCAGTTAATTTAAAAGGAGTGACCCAGGAAAATGTTGTCGTTATGCTTTTCCCTTATACTTTACAAGGATCAGCTCAGTCTTGGTATTTTTCCCTACCCTTTGGATCCATTACCAGCTGGAACATTTTTCAAGAACAGTTTCTCACTAAGTATAGCGATGATAGATATTTAGCAACATTAATCAACGATATTTCGAATATTAAGATAGAATCTAGAGAACCTATCAAGGAATTCAACTCACGATTCAATAAACTCTTGAATAAGATTCCAACCGACTCTAAACCAAGTGAGCAAATCAGAAGTGAATGGTATATAACAGCCCTACCTTCAAATATAGCCATTTTTGTAGATAGAGCTGCAAAACCAACTTTAGCTGCAAACATGAAAGAGGCGCTTGTTGTAGAGAAATGCATTATTGCTTTAGAAAAGAAAGCTACTCTTGAAGATAGAAAATCCAAAAAAAGTTTCTTTTAGAGATGATTCAAAGAAGAAAACCCCTAAAGATCCATATGATATGGAGGGTCTGCAAAAGGTCCTCAAGACTATGTCAAATGATATGGTTGAAATAAAAAAACAAGTAGCTGAAACTTCAACAAAGAGGCCATTTAGAAATTTTAAGAAACCTGAGTCAAAACCACCAAATGCTCTTTCTAATGCAGACTCAGATCCCGAAGAGGAAGAAGAAGATGAAACAGTCTTGCCATCCGAGGAACCCGAAGAAGAGGAGATTGTCGAATGCCTTGGGATGTGGGACTTCATTTTACCTAACTTCGATACAGAAAATGAACAAGAAGCTTTCCCTGTGACTACCAAGAGTGAAGGTACTCCTAAACTTGTTCATTCAATTTCAAAGAAAAGAGATGCAGGTACCACTACTATAAAAGCAAAGGTTCCCACAAAGAAATCTGCAGCGATAACATCCCAAAATCAACCATCATCCTCAAACATACCCTCAACATCTAAGACGTTGGTAGTATCGGATTCAATGGATTACAATATTATCGATGATATGAAGAAGAAAAAGGCAAACATAACTATGTTTGAACTTGGAAAACTCAAACATCAGCAAAAATTACTTCTTAAGGAACTAAATGCAGTACCTTCTTCACCTCTTCCTAATGCTGTGATCTCCAAAGCTGGAAATGATTTAGGTCAACCACCTCCTGGTAGAGTAGATGCTATTGATGCAGTTTTAATCGGAGACAGATCAAATTCTCATACTCCCCCTTTTCTCTTGACCTATGAGATCTATAATAGAAATCTACACAACTGTTTGATTGACTCAGGGGAATCCTCTAACATAATTCCAGCTTCAGTTTGTTCCAAACTGAACATTGAACCCCAAAAGTCTGCAATTCGTATTGTACAGTTGGATAGAACGAAGGTCCAGGTTTTAGGGGAAATCAATTTTGTAACTATCAGGTTATCAGCTGATCCACGAGTGGTTTAGAGAATTGATATTTTAATCACTGATATACTTGAATTTTATGGTTTAGTTTTGAGTAGAGACTGGTATGAGAAACTCCACTGTTATATTTCTACCGATTGGTCCCATATGTGGCTACCTTATAAAGGAAATCCAAATCAGATCAAAATCGATCGGGAGAAACATATGACCCATAATGTCACTGAATTTGAATAGAAAAATCAACCAATAGCATTCAATAACAATATTTTGGGGAATTACTCATCTGAATCATTCTTTGGCAATTTCACTGCCCAACCATCTACTTTCTCAGTTAATAATTTCACATCCCAAATTAAAATTTTTTCACAAACCGATAGATCAAGATGTGTCAATATTGCTGAGAAAACCGTAAAATTGTTGATAATTCTTTATTTTGTTCACTATACTTTGATGGGTCTAAATCTAGTGAAGGTGCAGGAGCAGGGTGTATTTTAGTTAGCCCTGAAGGAATAAAAACTATGTTATCCTGAAGATTGGAATTTGAATGCACAAATAATACAGCTGAATATGAGGGCTTAGTTCAAGGACTCTATAAAGATATTGGTCTTAAAGTTCAATATTTGAAAGTGTTTGGTGATTAATAAATTGTTATAAAACAAGTTAGAAATAAAATTCACTGTCTTTCTAGTCATCTGAAACACTATCAGTCTTTGGTGCAGGAACTCATATCTCAATTTTTAGCATTCAATATTTCTCCTATCCCTAGATCCCAGAATGCAACAACAGACTTGCTAGCTAATGTTGCTTCTAAACTCCTACCTTATGAAGATTACAACCCAGACAAATTTTCAGTAGAGTTAATTTTTAGACCATCAATTCTCGACAATGTCACCAATTGGCGAGTGTTCAATCATGATGAAGAAATTTTAAATTTCTAGACTTCCGACAAGTCCTATGATGATCAGATCATTGATGAAAGTGATTATGACCTTCCAATGAAGGAAAAGCAAGAAGAAAACTCAATACCAAAACCAATGGTTAAGCTAGAAGATCTTTATGATATTAAAGACAGGTTTAAACAGGTGACCAATTCAAAGCTCCAAAGTTCTACTTTAAGATTTGAATTGATAAACCTAGGTACTGAGGAAAACCCTCAAAACATCAATTTGGGATTATGACTTTTTTTAGAAGAAAGAACAACATTCATTAGGTTATTACGAAAAAATAAATATGTCTTCTCTTGGAAATATGATGATTTGAAAACATACGATGCATCGATCATTCAGCATACTATTCCAATGCTTTCTAAACAAAAACCAGTCCAACAGAAGTTAAGGAAAATTCATCCTAACCTAGAGAGTCAAATAAAAACCGAACTAAACAAACTCTTGAAGGCTAAGATCATTTTTCCTGTCAGACATTCAAACTGGGTGTCCAATATGGTGCCTGTTAGAAAGAAAAATGGTGACATTAGGATTTCCATAGATTTCAGAAATCTTAATAAAGCAAGCCAAAAGGATAACTTCCCTTTACCTACCATGGGGCAGATACTCCATTTAGTAGCTGGTTCTGAGTTGATGTCCTTTTTAGATGGTTTTTCAAGATATAACCAGATTTTGGTCCATCCGGATGATAGGCTTAAAACTACCTTCAGAACTAAGTGGGGAACTTATGCTTACCAAAAAATGCCTTTTGGACTTATCAATGTAGGAGCTACATTCCAACAAGCAAGGATATAGCATTCAAAGGATTGATCAATAAAACAACAGTTGTCTATTTAGATGATATTACTGTATTTTCCAAGAAAAGGTCTAATCATTTACATGATTTAAAACAAATATTTGAACGCTGTAGAAGGTATGGTATCTTGCTCAATCCAAAAAAGTCCTTTTTTTCTCTTAATCAAGGAAATATCTTGGGCTTCATTGTTTCAAAAGATGGTATTTATATTGATCCAGATAGAATTAAAGAGATTTTTGATATTCCATTCCCTCATAATAAAAAATCCATGCAGTCATTTTTAAGTCAAATTAGCTTTGTTAAACGATTCGTTCTAGATTTTTCCCAGATTATTTTACCATTGCAAACAATGATTAGAAAAATTCGGTGTTTAAATGGGGATCTGCAGAAAAAGAGGCATTTGATTCTATCAAACAATCAATAATTAATGCCCCTGCTTTAAGCACTCCCAATTTTTCAAGTCATTTCATATTGTATACTCTCGCATCCACCTCGTCTTATGCAGCAGTGTTGACTCAGATTAATGATCAAAACTTGGAGGCACCAATTTCATTTTACATTTCAAATCTTCAAGGTGTTGAACTTAATTATTCGGAAGTTGAAAAGCAAGCATTTGCTGTGTACAAAGTCGTCAAACACTATAGACCCTTTCTCTTAAAAGCTCACATAAAATTCATTGTTCCTTTTTCAGCAGTAAGACAATTACTAATTCAAAGAAAATCAGGAGAAAAAAGGGAAAATTGGGTCACAACATTACAAGAATATGACTTAGAAATCAAGCTAGCAAAGATTGTCAGAGGCCAAGGTTTTTGCAGGTTATTAGTAGGAACATCCAACATTCAAGAACCAGAAGGTACAGAACATACTGAAGAAATCAATCAAATAAGTATCACAGATCCTGAATAAAAATATAAAGATCTGATTTTCTATTTAAAAAATGGATACGCACATTCTAATCTCTCCTATAAAAACAAACGTGCCATTAAATTAAAAGCCAAAAACTTCATAATTGTAGATGATGTACTGTTTAGGCGAAATTATGATTCAATTCTATTAAGATGCCTAGAAAAACCTGAAGCGCAAAAAGTTTTGCAGGAGCTACATGATGGACCAGCAGGAGAACATTTTGGAGCTGATACAACAGCCCACAAAATCATCCATGCTGGATATTATTGGCCCACCTCTTTCAGAGACACTCACGAATACGTAAGGAAATGTTGAAGTTGTCAAATCTCCAGTGGAAGACAAAGAAAACCGGATTTCCCTTTGCAATCAGTGAACATTGAACAACCTTTCGAGCAATGGGGATTGGATATAATTGGGGAAATCACTCCACAGTCATCCAAACAACATAAGTATATCCTTACTACTACTGATTACTTTACTAAGTGGGTTGAAGCAATTCCTCTGAAGATAACAAACTCCGAGGAAATTATAGAGTTCATATATCAATTCATTATTACCAGGTTTGGTGTCCCAAATGCTCTTGCTTTTGAAGCTTAATCGATTTTGAGCAAGATCAATTAGAGCACATTTAACATAGAATGAGAAATCAATCACACATGAAGATAGAAGAATACTCTGGGGAAACCCTCAACTAAAAACCCCGCTATCTATATTATCATACAAGTGGAAATATCTTAGAGATTACACAAAGCTTTAGCTCACAAGCTATCGAGCTCTTAGTACAATCCCTCAATGTTGCTCATAGACTGAATAGACATGACATATGCCTTCCTCTAGTCCTCCAAGCCTCCTATTTCCTTGCGCAATTTCTCTTGGGGTCCAAAAGCTGCCACCTGTGTGAATTGCCTCACACACTACTCACCAAAGTCAGAAATAACTGCACAATCCTCAAGGAAATAATTACTTTTGCATGAAAGAGATATCCTCAATGGAATATTCCTACAACTGATAGTACACTGTCCCATTTTCTGATCTCAACTGGGTCTCTGACTAAACTGACATGCATGAGTTATTTATGAGAGAATATTCAGTTATCTAAAGTACACTAGTTACATGCATGCATAAATTAACTAACTGAACTCACAATCAGTTCCACAAATTATTGGAACTAATCTAACTGGACTTAACTCAGTTAACTAAGCTAACTAATTACAACTCAAAAATACAACTCACCCTTATCTCCTTAATTAAGGGATAACTTCCTCAATCAAAGGGATAACTGTTGCATGTCTTCACATATACTTCAAATTTGATTTTCTCCAACTAATTAGCTCAAGATGAATTAATTAATTATTTCTCAAGTAGCTGCTAAGATCAAATTTGAATTTTTAATTCTCCATTTTAGTTCAGGGACTATCTAAAATTGGAATGTATCCCGAAATTATATTTATAGCAATGCTATTTTTAGCACTTCTATATTTAACATTTCTTGTTGCTATTTTCAACAAATTGAACTCCCCTTCAATGTCAAAATAATTCTTCTTTTAGATTCAAGAATGTTCAATATATGAGTAGGAACAATTAATAGACAAACATTAATAAGAAAGAAATGAATTGAGATGATCAATGATGATATGTGATGACGAGATACTTGAGACTAGATATGATTTGTTGATAGGATACTCACGACATGATGCAGGTGGAATTATCCCTAGTTCAGAGGGAGTGTTAAAAATATTTAACTACAGTCAAATTCCACTTTGAACAACTCACTTAATGGAGATAATGACTACATAGAATTCCTCTTTTCGAGAGGACAAAAATTGACCTAAAGATCACTTATAATGGATAAGGGAAAGTGTACTTATGAAGAAAATCCCACATGTGCACATTTGACAAGGTCGGCCCTAAAGAAAAGTGAACACCTTTGGAAGGATATAAATATAAGTGACCTCTACCTCATTTGGAAACCATCATGAGACACTCTTATATCTTGGTTTTTGGTTTGCATAGGTATGAGGCTCATCTAGGGAGGATTAGGTTCGCTCTGAGGTGAAATTGCAGGGTCCAAAGCTCGCATCTCAGTATTAGGGTTTTGGGCCACAGTCGCAAGCACAACACAAGAAGAAATCAAGCACATTGGCTCACACAAAAGCTCATTCATGTGACTGGAGCCTTCTAGCCTCACATAAAACTCTCCATCCATGCAACTAGGAGTTAGGGTTTCAGAATCACAGTTGCTCACTTCTCTCAAACCAGATCCAACCCCAATCTCTCGTGTGCCAGGCTTAAGGGTGCAACTGGGATGCTATAGTTGCTTGCATAACTCATCCTCCATGTGATTTGGACCTAAATAATGGAATCTCAATTGTCCAAATATTTCACTCAGTGACCGCAGGGTTCAATAGTTGACTGCAGAAAATGACAGTTCATTATAGACTTCATAATCAAAATTTTGAGAATAATATTTGTTGGGTTCATTTATGGATGTTGTAGTTGTTTTTGTTGGTTAGTTATATAAATGAAGATATGGATCATTGTACTCTCTTTTGATGAATCATTTGATGAAAATCTAAGAAGAAGAATAATTTGAAAGGGTTTTCCTCATAGTGGGCGTTTCCCTGGTCTCCAACCAATCCTGGTGTCTCTATGTGTTAATTATTTTCTTGTATTTTTCCTTTATGTTTCGTTGCATTGATGATGATGATATTGTTCTTCCTCCATAGTTGCATATGCTATTGCATAATGATGTAAATATGAATAATGTTATGATCTTATAGGGTGAACTTAATGTGTTAATGAAGAAATGCAATTATCAAAGAAAGGAACAATATAGCCCTATGCAAAATTAGCACACTAACCTTTAATGACTGTCATGCTACTCATTAGCCAAGGTGGTAGGCTCAATTACCCATGCCACCATAATCCTTGAGCCACACCCCGATGAGGGAAATTTGATAACTATTCTTCGTCTTCCCTTGACAGTGATACTTTTCTTCTTTTAAGATACTGATTAGCTCACTAATCCTATTTATTTTTGGTTCCTAGGGCTAGCCACTCTCTAATCTTCTTCATTGATGCATTCAACCTAATTTAGCTAAAAGGCCAACTGTATGATTTCTATTTCTTCGTGTGTGAGACAATATAATATAGCTAAAGGAGTAGAACAACTATTTGTTGTGGTACCCAATAAACCCCTATTATTTATAGATAGAACATTTAAGTAATGGGGACCCTTTTAAAATTTTGCTTTAGATTTATATTCCAAACAATTCCAAAAAACCTAAAAGATGTCATGTTCAATTATCTTTTAGATTTAAGTCCTAGTTGAATAACTTAGGTTTACATTTTAAATAAAACCGCGCATTGCAAATGATTATAAGTCATGATAATATCCTTATCGATTGTTGTGATATGAGATATCGTTTCCAAATAAAGCTTCTCTTAATAAAATGAAGAAAAGAAAGAAAAAATAACTCCCACACATAAAGCTTCATTGGACCTGCCATAGAGACACATCGTTATCACAGATCATAGTTCGTGAGTTGCACATCCCTACTGGATCTTTATTAGCTCATACGTCTCTATGTTGCAATTGTGATATAAAAGGAACACTCCCTAATTTCTGATGCATGTATTTGATATTGCATATTGCAAATCGCACATCTTACACCGCAACATAACTTCGAGTGAAATAATTCCAAAGAATATTTGTGATGTGAAATTGTTGGCTAAGTTGTACTTAATGAGGATCCGTGTGTATGTAGATTTTCAGTAAATTTCAAATCTAATGGTTTTAATGTTCCTCGGTTGACGAAATTGATTTAATTGGCAAGTTGTTATTTCAAACGTATGTATTTGTCCCACATGTCCTTTTTTCCTTGGAGATCTAAAACATTCCTCTGTATTTCCTTTTTATAGGCTAATACTAATAAACAATGTTTCGTTGAAATGTCCAAAGTAGGAAATAAAGGGAAAGGGT
Organism: Pinus taeda; assembly: GCA_000404065.3. Classification (NCBI taxonomy): domain Eukaryota; kingdom Viridiplantae; phylum Streptophyta; class Pinopsida; order Pinales; family Pinaceae; genus Pinus; species Pinus taeda. The sequence continues at coordinate 5,320 of APFE031701429.1, read as the reverse complement.
CGTCTATTCAAATAGAAGTAACTCAATTCAAACCAGAAGCAACAGAGATGGCTCCATTATTCACAGACACGACATGCACGCCAGAATCTAGCACTTCTTCTTGGGAGTCAATGCACAATCTATTTGAAGAAGAAAATCCCATAATAGTAGTAGTTAAGAAAGAAACATCTCACGCCTCATCATCATCTGAGCCTAACTTCTCTAATGTCGCCAATTCCTTTCTTCACTGAATTGTTGCGTGGCCTAAAATTTTACCCTATGAAGATATGATTCAGTGGATGATTAATAATGTCAATATTGAGGACATGACGTTCTTGACGTCAAGGAAAAGTATAGTAGGATTCTTCAAAGCTGCAGATTTGAAGAGGATGTATCATTTATCAGACCCTCAAAATATTTGCAATAAGTAGTTTCTCAAAAAAATTGCAGAGAAGAACAAATTAGAATCAGAGCCCATTATACAATGGAGACAAGACCCAAGCAAGCACAAGCATGATATTAAGGGTATGTATTCTTTAGCTTCTCTTCCCAGTCCATTATGTTATGTTGCTGCTATGATATGTATATTGTTTGATTCTATGAACACACATAAATTTACAGTTGAATGGGTTCCCTTAATTCAAGCTACTTCTAATTCTAAAATAATGGATTGGGCTACTATCTTGTCCAACAATATCACATCCAAAATCTTAGAATATAGGCAAAAGCACAATGTTTCAGAAAGAATCGTGGCAAATTTTTATATGAGAGCCTATATTATGGATGCCATTTGTTTGTCTTTTGATTTTCCCTCAATAGGATGGAAATGGACACTTGAAGACCCTACACCAATTCACTTATATCATGATATCCTATCAGAATCTAAGCACCAATCTCATTTTTACAGAATTTGCAATCAGGTAATGTTGCCATTGTACAAAGCCATTTTGATTGAAATTCCCCTAGGTTTTCTCAATAAAGCCATGACATACTTCACTGCTATTAGCAGTTGGTTTACTGAAGAAAATTTCACTTATGTTAGAGTATTTGGAAGTCTTGTGGCCCCACATGTTCTTCCTATTTATGTTCCTGATAAGCTTCTAGCTCGGAAAGTTTCCTATCAGACCGTAGGTCATGGTATAACTAAAGTCTTGAAAGACTCCAAAAAGGCTATTTGGCCACAATTTCCTATTCAATGTGGAGCCTATGCTCTTGGAAATTACAATCATGTTGTCCTATAAATCAAACAAATCGAAAGCATGTAGCTCCCCACTATTCCTCCTAGACAGTACGACCCTAAAAAGGTCATTCATGATTTCACTACTCAGGTTAAAATAAGGCCATTTGTTCATGGACCTGATGATTTTGATGATTTGTTTGAGACATGTGAGTCATATAGACAGATGAAACATTTAGAAAAAACTTGACTGGGCCTCAAGGATTTTATCTTATTCCAAGAGCACATAAATAAAAGGCTACAAAAACTACCTTCTAAATGCCTAATTGCTTTAGAACCAGAATTGCCTACAAATTTTATTTATTTTTTATTTTTTATTTATTTTTATTTATTTATTTATTTATTTATTTTCTGTTGTCTACAAGAGAAATAGAAAATACACCCAATACTACACTCTCAGAGAAACAAATAGAAGAGATCCTATCTACTAGTGAGCTCGATAAAGTTTGGGATTAGTTCAACAAAGAACTAGATAACACATAGGAGAAGGAGGTACAAGATTCAACTTCAATGGAGATAGATAAGACTCCTGTAGCTAGTAAGACAAAGTCTCCTATAAATGAGTCATCAAGTCAAATAATGGATAACAAAGTTATCCTGGTAGTCTGCACCTTCGAGATCGTCCCTTAGAGTAGAAGAGATTTTGCCTCTTAATATATTTTATAGTATTGAACATTATGTTGTTATGAGTCGATAGAAGAGAAAAAGAAGAATGGAACATTCTCAGGAACTTATTCCTGGAAGCGTTCCATTAGATGTGGTATGGAAAGATTATCAAGCTAATTCATATGATGAGTTAGCTAAGATTTCTCAATATGCAGGAGCCTATGCTACGATCACCATTTTCAAAGCCACTGAAGTTAAACAATTGGTTAAAGAAAAATATGAAAAAAACTTGCAATTAGAGAAAACATTACTTAATTCAAGACATGCTATGGGGCAGGAATGATAACTCAAGTTGTGAAAATTACAAACTGAGTTTGATCAATTGAAAGTTCAAAACAAAGTTGAGATTAAGATCCGAAATGCACAGATTAACCATCTTCAACTTAGAATAAGTTAGATACAGAAGGATACCGATATTGAAGGATTCAGAAAAGAAGCTGGAGAGATCAATTCTCTCCTTGCACAATAGAAAGTAAACTTTAGTAAGAAGTTAATGATCATCAATGACCTCTGTAAAAATAGTGACTCATTGACTGATCAAATGTCTGAATTAAGAACATACTATGAAGATATCAACAACAAGATTTCTGATTTCATCACTTTGTAGGACACTTCAATTGGAATAAAAGAAAATCTTCCCAAAATACAAGACTCATATAAAGATCTTTTCAGAGATTCGGATATTAGAATAAAGCAGACTGAACAAGCAATTTATAGAGAAAGAGACCTAACATGCCAAATTACCAAAACTGTTAGAGAAAGTCTGACAGATGCTAATCTTATTACTAAGTGCCTAGGAGAATTCTTTCCAGATACTCAAACAGTCATAGAGTATTGGCATAACAAATCAAAGGAAATATAACATCAAGAAATTATCTAAGTTAAATCTTCAATATCATCAACAGTTTTTGGTAAATCCCTATGGACAATGGTTAGTTCTTTGCAGCTTTGTTAATACAACTAAATACATGCTCCCACCTCTTTCATATGCCTTGTTTGGAGGAAATATGTGGATCAGTCCATCTCATTCCCCAGAATTGAAGCCTATGGAATCTATTTACATATTACGAGAGCAAATGGTAAAACAATCAACTTCCCACCTTTAGTTTATTATTAAAACATTGGCTAATTTTATCCCTTTTTTCCCTATTTTGAGGAGTGTTTGTTTCAACCTCCTAAAAAAAATATACATTTTCTATTTTGATAGTATGGATTTTATTTATAAATACCCTCTCATCTTTTTAGAGAAAGGGTTCATAACTTTTGTAAGAAGACTCAAGGAGCTTGCACTTTTGTATTTCTTTGATAATTTTAATAGAAAGGTTGGGCTAGAGACTATCTTATTCCATAAGCAAAGCATTGATATATCTGGTACTATTATCTTTTATCAATGCTACATTTTATGTTTAAAAGTTAGTTAAGTTTTATCGTTTTTTTATTATATACAATATCACAAATCAATTAAGCATTGTTTCATTATTGAAAAGTGTATTAATTTTTATGTGCTTAATAATTAAATTGATTAACTATTTAATCAATTTTTTCTTTAATTTGTTTGAACTCTTTTAAATGTTTGATCATCTATATTGTCTTTCATTTATAAAGAAATATTTATGAATCGCATATGCAAAGTTAGTTACATCCCGGGAATTATATATATCTATATATATATATATTTTCATTCGTATTTACTCTATCAAATAGTTTTCACCCCATCTATATCACAACCCAAACTCTGTTATATATTTGAAAGGGAAATTGGTCCCTATATCCCTAGTCAGAACTGTTATCCCAAATGGAAAAAGAACGGTATTCAAGTTCCTGACCGGGTGGTTTCCCTGATGTTGATGCAAGGATATTCTGAGCCTTCAAAATTTTTGGTGCTAGAAGGAGGGCCCTGACTATGAATGGAAAATAGAGCCAAACCAAAATCTAAAGGCCATTCTAAGAGTCGCTCCCCCTCAAGATCACCTCCAAATTCTAGATCTTCATCTAAAACTCCTACTTCTAGATCAGAAGTTGAAAAAATATCTACAAAATATCCTAGAATACTACCTCGATCTTCCGATCCACCTTCTTCTCATCAAGTACCATAAGTTGAAACCTTAATTGAAAAATTGGAAAGTATTTATATTTCTGGAGAAAAACCTCAACGATTAGAAATATCTAAAGGTAGTGTATCTTCATCTTTTCAATCTACTTGGATTTTAACTCATTCTTAGAGCGAAAGACTTGGAGTTACTCTAAAAGAAGACTAAAAAATATGAATCACAAACATCCACTAATGAGATTTTGTCAAACTCACCTCTACAAACACCTTCATTTCATACATTTCCTCCAATCAATCCTCCTGTTCATACCCCTTCTTCTCAGAGTACTAGTGCCAGTTCATCTAGTACATACACAATCTGCCTCTTCTTCCACACAATCACCTTCTACATCCCTTTACCCAAATTCCAATAATGGCTGTAAGACAACAACCACATCCATTCAGACCATGTGCCAATCCTAGAGCTGTGCAAATCCCAGAACCTCTCCATGATATACATAAAAATCCTAAAATATAACTACAGAAATTTAATCCTGATGATGGACTTCCTGCTGAAGAACATCTTCACAATTAAATGTTAGCCATTAATCTGAATGGAGTTGTTGAAGAGGATTGTGTAGTAAGATTATTTCTATACACTTTTGAAGGATCTGGAGGTTCAGGGTATTTTTCATTACCATTAGGGTCCATTACTAGATGGGATATATTTGAAGAACAATTCTGAACTAAGTTTGGTGATGATCGAACTACTGTCACTTTGATTAATGATCTCTTCAATCTTAAAGCAAGTCCTAATGAAAAATCAAGGATTTTAATTCTAGATTAAAAAACTCTTGAATAAAATCCTAGATACTTCCAAACCTATTGTTGATGTACAGAAAGAGTGGTATATATCTGCCTTACCTTCAAATATCACAATTTTTATCGACATGACTAATAAAAGAACTCTAGTAGAAAGCACAAAAGAAGCATTAGCAGTTCAGAAAAGAATACTTGCGTTACAAAAAAAAACTGCATAGGATGAACAAAAAGCCGAAAAGGTTACATTTAAGGATGAGCTAAAGAAGAAAACTCCGAAATATCCTTTTGAACTTGAAGGAATATAAAAATTCCTCAAATCTATGTCTAACAAGATGGTTGAGATTAAAAAACAAGTGGCTGATGTTGAAAATAATACTGAGAGGGGGGGTGAATTAGTATTATCTAGTCCTTTTAACAATTCCTCCTTATTTATACTTTGAATTATTTTTGCATATCAGTACCATAAAACAATGAGCATGAATAAGAAAAACAAACAGTCACATCAAAGAACACCAGATATAAGGTGGAAACCCAATGTGGGTGAAAACCACCTGCTACAATATGTCTCTATCTTCTTTCAAATTAGA
>APFE031701424.1:0-64686 GCA_000404065.3 Pinus taeda | reverse complement strand
ATTTGTGTAACTTGTCATGTTGAAAGTTTGAAAGTTTGAAACTTGATATTAGATAACTTGATGTTTGAAATTTGAAACCAAAACTTGATGATATGTTGAAACTTGAAACTTGAAAGTTTGAAACTTGAATCATGAATGTTATAATAATCGTTAATGATGATCCAGATGATGGCAATGTTGAATCATGAATGTTTATGCCATATGACATATGTTCAAAGTTGAAACTTGAATTGATGATTATGAATCATGAATCATGATAGATCATAGATGATAATTTAGAAATTAGATTCTGAATTTTGAAATATGAATGGTAATATGAATTTTTTATTTAATATATAATATTATTATAATTATATATATTATAAATTATGTATATTATGTGTTGTTTCCTGCCATATCGTATCCAGATTTTTTGAAAATTTGTCGTATCCGTTTCAAACCCCATACCCGTATCCGTTCCCGTATCCGTTTTCTGGTAACTTAGCTTTATTAGCCCAGTATCAATATTCAGATTATAATCACATCAACACGATAGTAAAATGCAGATAGAACATAAACATAAAAAGTAGAAGACAAGCCAAGACAAGAGAACACAAGATGTGGCACCAGTCAGGGACAAACCCCAATGTGGGGAAACCCTTGATCAAATCTTCTTTCAGTCTTCAATAGTTCAGCAGAGACAGATAGTACAATTTACAAATTTGATAATTTATAACAGCAGCAAAAAAGCCCTAACCAAAAAATTCAACATTGGTCAACAGGGCAAATTTGATCCTTAGCAAATCGGTCAACTTCAGTCAACTTCGGCCTCCAAACAGAAAGATAAAACAGCCCTCAAAACAATCAAATTCAGCCCAATCAAAGTCCGATCAAACAGCCCACCTGCGGTCAACAGTCAATGTTTAGCCTCGATTTCTGTGCCCAAAAATGTGGCCTACCCAAACAAAGATAGCCCTCACAAAAACACAATCAAAGGAGGTCAACACATGCCAATCAATGCTTGGTCAAACTATCCAGAAATTTGCTCTCTTGAAATTTCAGACGTGTGGAGAGAGAGAGGCCCAGAAATCCGTACCCAATCAATGAGGAGAGAAAGAGAGAAGTGTGAAAATGAGTGTGCCCAAATGAGGCTAAGTCACCTTCTATTTATATGCAACATTAAGGATGAATAGACATGACTGTTGGGCTTCTGAGCCGACATAAGTTTGTTGACCGACCTTCACAATTGGACCATAATCAAAATAAATTCATAACCTCATTTGTACATGTAAGAAACGGATAATATTTAGATCAATCCTACACCTCTCGGAGAGAGGAATCCAAGAAAAATATCAGTTGTCATAAATAAGATGACCCATGTGGAGTTTGGCCCTAGTCGCCAATTTTAACATTTATTTACAGAGATCAAACCTTCGTAGGACTTGGTGTTTCTGAGTATGATGAATCACTTATCTTTGAAGGGAAGATGGAAGATTCGGCCTTCTCTTGGTCATATACCCTGCTTCAACAAAACTAGAATTAGTAATTTGTTCCTCTGATTCTTGCTTTAATTCTGGAACATATGGTTCAAGATTAGCCTTAAGTGAGTGATTCCACTAGTCCAATAGTTCTGGCCCTCTTTGTGATTGGACAAATCAGCTTTTGACTATATGAGCACTTATATCGAAAAGTAATTTAACTCGCCCTTGAAATGATTCGTTTGGAGTTGCAATTCAAACTTTGAGCGTGTGGGTCCCTTTAGACTTCTCACCCTCTAATTAAAATAGCTGGACCTGATCCCATATTTAATTAGGCCTTATAACCTTGAACATGGTCTTGGGCATGAGCATGAGAGGGATGTGAATTTAATCTTTGGGCACCTTGAGCACAATACGATCTGAATATGTGAATGAACTAGGCCTTGGTGCAATTCAGCCATGAGCAGAGATGTAGAAATTGTTCCTCAATCTTTGATATTCGGCCTAGCTAGAAAAAAAACGTCTCTTTTCCTGCTGAGAATTGCAAGTCGCAGGGAAATTTGCACATGACCTTCGTGCTCTGCTACATAGGAATTATAATTCGCTCAGCCAAGGAATGGCTCGGCCTACAATTAGAACTCAACTCAGTTCCCCATGCTTTAATATATTCCCACTTGATCTAACCAAACATCAACTGAGAGATGATTTTCTGAAGATGCAATAGACCCAACTGAGATGCAAACATGATCTTTCCTGGGAAGAATGTGGCCAACTAATTCGGCCTTAATAAACTTGCTCTAGGATGGCCTAATAGTTTAGGCCTTTGAAGGTTTTAAAAAATAAATATTCGACCTTAGTAAAGGTTTACACAATATTACAGTTCGATGGTTTTCTCTCAGCGCTTTAAATAACAATCGGGCCTTTGAACATTACAAAATAAATTTTTGGCCTCTTTTTTTAAAAAATATGTAATAATAATTAGACCAAACAATGAACTTTAGCTACAATATTGGCCAAAATAATAGTTGCCATACCTTAAAAAAATTCTTTTGCAACATAAAACGATTATGAGAATGGATTTGGGCTTCCACAAAGATCACATGCAAAATAATAAACTCTAGACAATTTTTACAACAATAAGCCAATTAGGGTGGGGCTATAGAGAACCACTGAAATTGTCAAGATTCTAGATAGGGTGATTATGGTGGATCACAAAATACTAGTTTCTCTGGAACCCTCGATTTACCTTGAGTTGATATGTAATAAACCCATAGGTTGGCAAGATGCACTGCTCTAATACCACTGTAATATCCCAAATACAAATCTCGTCAGATATTGCTTCAGAAAATTATGTCGTCAATTTAAATAAACAATTTGCACAACTTTGAACCACAAAATCAACAACAAAACTGGATATAATCTACAATTGAAGAATAAACGAAATAAACATCCAAATAATCTCAGCCTTATTTTACGAATATGGAATATGAAATAGCATGCTAATACAAAATACTGGAGATGGTTGAGGTGATGCCCTCAAAGATCAATGATAATGTTGCAGCAGGCCTCCAAAAACAATTGATCTGTTGAAAGCACCTGTGAATTCATAATGAATTCACCAATGGGTGAGATGGATTCTCGACCACTCTCACTGAATCGCCCGAGAGTTTTCTGAAGCATCAAAACTGATATCTTGTTGGCTTGAATGTAAAAGTACATGCAGTATTTTGTAATAAGAATTTATTATATATAAAAATGTATAAGTGATGTCGAATGTTACAATGAGGACCCACATATATACTAGGCAGGTGTCCTTTCACGATTGGGCATGTCTTTGTAGACATGCCTTTTCACTTAACTTAATGACTATTTAACATAATCAATATTTAATTATTTTATTATTTACCTTATTTATATTCACTTTATTTTATGTAATTTATATTTGTTACATTGCCCCTTCTTTCAGAAGCTTTGTCCTCAAAGCTTGTCGCTGACGATTTTCTTCACATCGGTGTAGGTCGTCTCGGCATGTATAAGTCTTCACTGGTACCTTAGCATGTAGAATTCTCTGGTAATGTTGTATTGAACTATGACTTTTTTAATAATAATGTTGCATTTTTTTCATTTTTTTTATATATAATAATGTTTTTCCATTTTTTAATTTTCTTATAATAATAAAAAAAATATATAGTAATTGTTTTTTAATAATTTGTTTTTACCTTTTTTAATAATTAATACGATTATTTATATAGCAATAACCTTAGCATGTATAAAATTATTGTAACCCAAAAAAAATAACGGCAGCCACACCGTTTGACTGGTGAACACCACGTGAATCCAGACTGTCTGGCTACACCTATTTGACTACGATTTACAGTTGACCCACTGCCCAAACGGCGAAGTGCGGCGTCATGTTTGGCTCGAGAGCCCGACCGGCAAGCAACAAGGTGACTGACTGTGTGGACGATGTAGTTCGATAACGGAAACCCATAGTGTTAAGGAGATCAAGGAATACAACGACGAAAAAAGTGTGGAGTATGCAGAACCGTGGGTGGATAATTACGCAGCAGACCAATTGTTTGTGGAGGGACGCAGCGGGGGTGACTATAGGTTTTAACCCCGTACAGAAATTACCTGCATACGAATTCTAAAACACAGAAAATAAATAATGTGAGAGCATAACATAGAAAACACATATACACGGAGATTTTCCCTTGGATCCCGAAACCAGGACTACCAGATTGATTTTTTCATTATGTTCCTTTCAATGTTACAATACATATATATACATGCAGAAGCATCCAATACCATGGACTGGAAACCATCGCACCCAAAACCATGTGCGAAAACCATTCACAAAACCATAGGTAGATCTGCCCACCTAATATTCGTGGAAAGAATATAACACAACCCAACAGTGACGACAGTGTAGAGGGGGTAGACAAATGGCAACACGAGAAAGGGTGCCCGCTGAGAATTTTGTGCCTGGCAACATGGTTGACGGCAGAAGCTTGTATTAACATATATACATATTGAAACATGTGAACCGTCACCTGACGCCATATATATATCAAGCCCAGTGAACTGACCCAAAACACGCGGGTTGACCCTTGACCGAAGAGACGTGACATATGGAAATCCCCAACTGGCAAGGATTTTACACGTCAGTCGGGAACAATTTTGCACAGTTGACTTTTCAATGGAGACAGGAATGTCGGCGACAAGTCCGAACAGCGGCGCTATATTTGGGACATTTCTCGACTCTTACCATCATCTCTTTCGGGAAGGCTCACCATGTGACTAGTGGTGTCTTTTTCTTCTTTCCTCTTCCTTCGAATGCTCTACGCCACTGCTTTAACCATCGAAACCCACACTCCCTTTTCTGTCGGAACTATGGAAACTAGCATTCCCTTCACTCGCAAGGTGTAATTCCTTCTAACCACGCACGTGTTGGCTTTCACTCACACCACTTCCAGCTCCATTTACAACCGGAATAAAGTAAATGAGGTTGAAAGTTTCAAAGAGAATGTGTAGCGTGTGATAGGGAATAGAAGGCCTTCTGTATAAACACTTCACAACAACGTTATTTGATAAGCTTATCTAAATATAATTTGGAACCCTATCCGAGATATCAAAATTCAAGTTAATATATTTCCAATTCCATCCGCTATTATTTTCTCCACTTCCCAAGAGTTTCAATATTCCATCATCTTCCGATGAAATTGCACAGCTTCGCTGCCATATGTAGCTCTCTTCCTCACAATTGGCAGCATAAATGTCTTCCCGATCTTGGCAAGGAAGGGAGTTTCTTCAAACGAATGTTGAACTCTCTTGATTCTAGCATCCACACATGGTACAGGATAGGCTGAAATGTTTTCTCTTCTGCTACAATGCTTGGAATGAGTGCGTATACACGCTCACCGTCGTTCGCATTTTCAATTTTGTGTTTTGACATCAAAGCAATTGGAGGTGGGGGAAGCATATCGGTTAAGGAAAGAAAAAGATTCCACACCCACAAACTAAAATGTTCATTACAATGCATGTTGGATGTCTCAACTAAAGCTTCAGACTCCACATGTTTCACAAAGACAAGTGTTTTGACGGATATAGAACTTGACCATACATCATGAACAACTTTACTCTTAAAGTCAACAACATGGTTTGAGGTTTAGTTTTTTGCAACAGTATAATCTGAATCTTTCCTGTTGTCATTTTACATGGTCCCACTTTTAGTGTTCGTCACTGAACTGTATTCTTTTCTCCACTTTTTATGCAGAAGTCCATTTTCTCTTTTGTCTTCCCTGCAAGAGAATGTGATTGAGTGTGCCACAGATCTCTCATGGCTCGATAAATTTATGATGAACTTTCATTGGGAGATTTTGGTTTGTGTCTTAACACTAAAGGCTTCTCATCCTCGAAGTCAACACTGCGCATATGGGAACCTTCACTGGGAGGTTTTGTCAATTGTTTTACCTAAAACCTCATACACAAGGGAACATTATAATCTTGATCTACATCATTATCATCCACATCAAGACCAGCTTCATATGTATCCTCATCTTGATCTTTATCAACTTCATCAGAATCAATATCTAGATCATTTTCTGCAACATCCTCATCTTCAACATTATAATCATCTAATGCTTCATCTAGTTTTGTTTCACCATCGCTATCATCTTCCTTATTATCGATTTCCTTTCGACATGCTTTAACTTCTGCATATGATTTTTCTAAACGCTAAAATGCTTCTTGAATTTTACTAAAATCCTCCATGAATTCAGGATGTGAGTGTAATGGCATATTGTGTGGTGAACAACGTTCAAAGACTCGCATGATTATATTGTCTGCCATGGCTCTGATACCACTGAAGCATCAAAAATGATAGCTTGTTGGCTTGAATGTAAAGATACACGAGAGGTATTTTGTAATAAGAATTTATTATATATAAAAATGTATAAGTGATGCCGAATGTTACAATGAGGACCCGCATAAATACTAGGCAAGTATCCTTTCACGATTGGGCATGTCTTTGTAAACATGCCTTTTCACTTAACTTAATGACTATTTAACATAATCAATATTTGATTATTTTATTATTTTATTATTTACATTATTTATATTCACTTTGTTTTATGTAATTTATATTCGTAACATTTTCATCCTAGGGCTACTAAAGCAAAGAACTAAATTCTCCAATCTATACCAGAGACAAATACTCAAACCAAGATGTCCAATAGATAGATCTCCAATCTTCTAGAAGTATTTTATTTTCTTATTATTCTAGAAGCTCCTCCTTGCCTTCATCTTAAGTGAATTTTTCAGTGTTCCATGGGGACTCGCCCCCCCCCTAGGGGTCTAGTTTCCTCGCTCCCCCACGCTTCGGGGACTTGGGGACGAGTAGGGCACGTTTCCCCACGCTCCCAAAATGGAGGAAACTCAGGGGGACGTGCCAGGGAAACGTTTCCCTTCCCAGCGGGGCGTTCCGAAAAGGGGACGTGGGGACTGGGGGGCAGGGGGGACGAGAGGGACGAGGGGGGCGAGGGGGGCGTGGGGAGGCAAGGGGGGACGTGGCACACCTTTAATGCATTAAAAACCATTTTAATTAACTAAACGTTGAACTTAATCTTTAATTAAGAGTTAATTAACGTTTAGGGTTTTGGAAAATCGTTGTTTCATGTTATAAAACCGGCACCTTGAACCATGAACAACACACTCACAGCCTTTGCAAGTTCGCTGAGCACTCCACTCACAGCGTTGGATTTCATTGTTTGGATTCATCATTCCAAAACTCCTCCCTCCTTTTGGTCGAGCATCCTACAAGCAACAGTTGACAGCTCCCATCGAGCATCGTGCGAGCAGCACCTCCCTTCAAGCATCGTGCGAGCAGCCTGCGTGCGCGGAGCGCACTGCTACAACTTAACAGGTTAGTAACAATTCATTTCATGAGCTTTTGCCACTGCCGCCTGCATAACTGTGTAAGAATGCTTTTGGACAATCACCACAACATCTGTCTCAGAGCAGTGTCAACCAAACTTGAGTCTTGACTGTGCTGAAGAGTGTGAGTTGAATGCAACTTCTCAATGTGTATATATTGTAATGAGTCATGACCCTTTGCAATTCCACGATGGAATCCATGAAACAGAAAAATAAATTCCCTCGCTCTAGAACTTCGCTGTAGTAACTTAAAGTTTTATGTCAAGAACTAGTTTGGTAATTAACAAGCCTCTCAGGTTGAGTCGAAGTGCCAAAAATGACTTATTTAAATATTTTTTACACTAGGTTGGCAAGATCTGAAATACGATTGCTAAGCTATATTAGTCCAATGGGTTGGATCTATGCAATTAACCACAAGTATGGAAGTGGAACATCAATATGGTTTAAACTTTAATCATAATGTATGATCATTGATGTATGATTATAAATTAGAATTTTAAATTTATTATTTTATATGATATATATAATTGGATATGGCAAATGATATTCATATCAATGATCATGCTTTGCAGCTTTTCAATTCAAACCAAATGTCATAGTGGACTCAATTAATAAATTATATTTCTATATTATAAATTTTTAAGACCCTGACGCTCCCCCACGTTTCCTAAAAAATGGTAGGGAGTTTTTGCATAGGCCGCTCCCGCGCCCCCTCGCTCCCTCGTCCCAGAACCTTGGTGGAACATTGGAATTTTTAATTTATTTAAGTCACTTTTGGCCTTTTCCCCTTAATTAATCTTTTCCCCTTTTAATTAAATGACTGATTAAACATTTTTAATATACAAAAATGGTAAATCACCCACCATAATCTCTTCGGCCACTGGAAGTCACTTCTCAACATCCCATCCTGTAAATCTTCTCATTCCAGTTCCAACGAGCTATTACACTATGGTGTTTTGTCAAATATTCTTCCTAGAATGCGACCTTAAGCGTGATTAATTATGTTATGCTCAATAATAAACGCATTTTACAGGAATTATCAAAAAGCAACAGAACCAGAAACAAGTTGTGCAAAACTAATCATGATGATGAATATGTCAAGCGAATGTCGTTGGATCCCATAAAAACTCCTCAAAACCCCTCTGGGACTCCTGATGATGTAATCCTACTCCTGTGACCTGGCCATCATGTACCATGAAAATCCATCTTGATTGTACTATAGAGGAAACTTAAAACAAGAACATTACATGCATCCACAAAAAGCGCCCTCCAAAAATAGAAAATGGTCCATAAGACTCATGCCACCAATCCACGTGCAAATCCCAAAGCAACCAACTTCACAGATGAATGTGTAAAATGTAGTCAAAACCCCAAAATAGTAAGTGGGCAACCTCCTCCAAAACATATCCATTAAGATCAGAGCAAATTGGGGTTTTGACCATGTCATAACTTCATGAAATAAATATATGTACACCTCCAAGGATGTGCCCAAATATAGTAAGATGACCAAGTCAATGCTTGTAATGAGCCACATTCCCCCTTCAAGTGTGAAAAGGAAGCCAATGAAGTAGGGTGCCAAGGTTATTAACCTTAATCTAGATAAATTAGATTAATTTAACCAATGAACAATTATATCAACCTCAACATGTGTACACAACATTTAATGCTCAAATATAACCATGGTGTCCTTCAATTAGTCACCAACAAATTAAATCACCGTGAATATGTGTGGCAAAAATGGGTGCACTTTAATAAAGTGTTGTACCGTGTAAATAGAAGATGTTCTCCATAGTAAAATCCCACCATCATAACAAAAAAACATAAAGCCCAACCTAAGGCACACAACCACCAAGGTATGATCACATCAAAAGTAATTATCCAACTTTACGAAAGAGGTAAGATCACCAACAAATCATAAGTAGTACCCCCTTCCCCAACCCACCTCAAGCTCTATCTCAAACTTCGGAAATAATACATCAATGATGGTACTAACATCACTAAACACATTTCCCCTAGGCAATGCCTAGTAAATGTTACATCATAAAGTTAAATCCCTCAAGAAAATGCCACAAAAGCAACTCGAGTCATCCCACCATAGCAACATCATAAGAGAAGGGGACATAAAGAAGTGCTAACCCATCCAATCATAGAGTATAATCCCCATCTCACATCCAACATATGAAGACCATCTAGAACACCCCATCCTAGTTGCACCAACCCACCAACTAGGAAGTACTAACAAGTAAACATCTAGCTCCTACCACCATCATGTAACCTCTTAGGTAACTAGAACCATCATATGTATCCAAAATTAAAAAATTCACCAAACCACCATAATGAAATAGTATGCTCCACATCCACCAAAAGTGCAACCAAGTGGTGATCAACAAGGCAAGCACATGCAAGAAGATGACCAAGCAGCAAGCGCAATCATTCAATTAAAGAGTAAGACTCCCCCAACCAAAGACCTCAATCAAATGACATGATGCCATGAAGATAAGAGGCACCATAAAAATGAATCCGCCCAAGTTGGTCCAATTTCTCCAAGGAACCAACAACAAAGTTCCATCAATGTGATTAAAATCACGAAGTGGAACCACGATATGGCATGAGGTGTAACAAATGGCAAGGGTCTTATCCTAAATTCCCATTCATTTAAACAACTGAATGGATGAATCAGAGTAATGAAACAAAAAACACTATATATATATATATAGACACACACGTGTGTATAATTAAAATCGTGTTACAACATTCATTTTTATTTTTGACAATTGAATGGATGAATCAGAATAATGAAACAAAAAACGCAGACCTGAAAATGGTGATAGTAGAAAGTGATGCACTAAACTTCAAATATGTCAACCATTGTTTTTCTCATTAATAAGAAATATGAAAATGTAAGATGTATCACGATACAAATTGGAGCCTATCAATAGTTGAATCTTCTAAAAAATTGTTATCAACATCTTAAGTGGGGCCAAAAGGCGCTAGCAGCCATCCCCCATGGAATTGAAAGACACCTAGACATCCATGTAACCACATGCTTCTTCAGCCAAGCAACTCTGATTTGAATTTTAAGTTGGCGGCAGTGATCACAAGATTGGGAGAAGGCAGACTTGCTGCATCAGGACAACTGGAAACCAGTTAAAAAGAAATATGAGATTTTGGATACTGATTAGTATTTATTTTAGGCTGTAGAGTATTTTCTAACTTTGCGTAAAGAGAAATGCCTTTATTGTGTGCACAACAGGAAAATTTTGCCATATGCTGCTGGCAGCAGATATGCCCCAGGAAGCATTTCCAAATGTTTGTAAAATAATGCTGTACCAAGTACATTTTTTAGAGAAGAAGCCTTACTATAGTTAAGAGTAAAACATACTGGAGGGATCAAACAGAGGCATCCTACTTTTGGTTCTAGACAAACCTTGTTTACACAAGAGCAAGCAGACAAACCTTAGACCAGAGGGATGCATCATTCATCTTAGAAACCTGAACTAACATTTGAAGAGCCTCCCGTTTCTTTCTCACAGATTTCTCGTCATTACCATCACACATCTGTGGAAAGCACCACAAGATTTATAGTCAGAACCAGCTGCAAGATTCAACAGCCATTGCACATCTGTTAAAATTCCCTGTAAAAGCAGAGACAATCTGTACTGCTAAAAGTAGAAGAATAAGAATGTGATATTAAGCCAAGGCTCTTACAGTATACCTGATGAAGAAGTGCAGGAATACTAGGGCCAGATTCCTGCTGAAGCTCCTGTTTAATTTTCAAGTTACCAATTTTCTCATTTAAAATCTCTGCATCTGGATTAGCTTCTCCACTAAACCTGTTGTCCAGGATCCCCACCCGTGGATCTATGTTTGTGAGAACATGGGAATCCAAACGTGGGGTACCAACAGAATTTTCTATGTCGAGCCTTCCATCAAGGCTGTCTGGAATTGTATGATCATTCCATGTAGCTAATTTCTCTGTCAGTACTTCCATACTACTCCTAGAATCCTTACTTTTACCATAACCATGAGCCTCCTCAAGATCTAAAGAAGATTCATTTTGGTAGAAGTGCTTTGGCGGTTCTTCTGAATTTGTCTGGCCAGCAACATGGCTGCTAAATTGCATCGGTTCTTGAACAGAACTCCATTTCCGCCCACCATCACTATCAATTGATCCAGAGGAGTATCTTCCAAAAAGCTGATTCTTCCTTGCTGTTGTTCCTGAATAACCCTCCTCAGAAGATGTGCCAACAAGATCAGACTGGTCATATAATGACTTAGACCGTGTCCGCTGGTTCTTACTTTGCAAAAAGTTCATGAGGTCCACTTCAATTCTTGGTGTATACTGCTTCAGAGATCGACGCAATGTGCTTTGCTCTTCAATTGTGAGGCCTAAGATAAAGTTCAAGACAGATGTAGAATCAAAATATGAATAGACAGATATAATAGCAGTAACAGCTGTCTCCTTAAGTTTTGTATTCTTATCATTTGCCAATGGTGCTAACTTTGCCAGCCACAATTTCAGCAACCCACTTCCACTGGAAGTTTCGCCATTCATTCCTAACTTTGTGAAGGAAGATATAGCAAACTCTATAACAGCCACCTTGGCCTTTGGAGAGCGCTGCTCATCAAGTGAACGGAGTAAGGCAGGAAGGACCAAGTCTATGCTATAAGTATTACTTACAATCTCCAACGTTGATGAACAGAGTTGCCTAATTAACTCCTTCGGATCAACCAACCGTGAAAAGACATGAGGTAGAATCCTTTCCAGGTACCCTTCAAATGGTTTTCGACAAGCTGGTATCAAGTCAGCAAGTGTGGAAAGTGCTGCTTGTGCCACTTTATGATGTGGATCATCCAAGTGCTGAAAAAACAACTTCATGACCTTCTCAAAACTTTGGGTTATATCCTGTACGCCTTTGGGCCCTTGCTGTAGCATTTTCCTTAAGTAGTTAAAAGCAGCAACTCTAGCAGACCAATCTGCACTGACACTAAGTCCCTCTGTAAGGGCATCATTAAGGGACATAAGACCATCTGTATAATTAAACATCTCCCCAGCTGGTAGTTGGTTATCCTCAAAACTTAGTCTATTGATCCCGGATGACCTTCCTGGCCCATGCTTCCTTAAGAGTGGTCTCTGAAAATTTGGTATTGAACTATATTGCAAATCCTTGTAACTTGTATCCTTGGATGGGGCATCCACATATGACTTGTCCATTTGTGATTCTAACTTAAGAACACGCCTTGGTGCTTTAATGTCATTACTGTCTTCAAGAGAACTTCGTTGACTTGACCTCTCATATGTCATTGGAAATCTTTTTGCTGTGTATGATGTAGTCAGTGTAGACAATGCTTCATGGTTCATACTACCCAAAAGAGATGCTTTACCAACATCTGTAGGAATTGGACCTTGCGAAGATGCCACATCAGGAAGATCAGCACTTAAAGTACCACTGCGCATACCAATTTTATATACATTAGCACCAAGGGAAGGGCGCACAGGAATCTGACTTGTTCCAGAAACAGATGCTGGAAAGGGTGGATCACGTGCAGATGGGGGATCAACACCAGCACGGGCAGGAAACACAGAAGACTGTGTCCTTCGATAACTTCCTCCAACTGCTAAAGTCAGAGTTTGAAAACATTAGATAATTTCAATATCAGATAAATGTGATCCACTAACTTTGGTATCTCTAACAAAAGAAAACAAGAAGATATATAGTTCATAACCTGTAAATGTGCAAAACACAATTCCAATAATTTATACCTTCATTGCCCGGATCCCTGCTAACAGGCCGTGAAACTGTAGAAACACTCCCTTTCTCCAAAGAGTCTAAGCCTCTCAACATACTTTCAATGGCACTAACTTGCTGTTTGCTGGCTTGAAGAACACTTTCAAGGCTTCTTTCAGGGGCTTGTTCAGAAGGCTTTCTCTGTGACATGAGTAAATTCCCAGTTAGAGGCAAAGATGGTACTGATGATAAAGTTGCACTCCTATCCATGGCCACAATAGCAGAGGTGCCATATCCTGGGTGTGCTGAAGTTGCAGAAGACTGTGTATTCGGGTTTACCAGTGCCGGATTCCTCGAGGGCTGTGTACCTCTGTCACGAATTGACGGAGAAGCGTATCTCTTATGAATACCTCCTTCCTCCTCATTTATAAGCTGTGAAGTACAGGTCGTGTGTCACACAAATTTTCGGTAGTTTAGAGAAGTATTAATAATTTGACTCCCCAAATTAGAATTTTATGTGATCAGTCGAACACTAATGACACCCGAATTATAATATCAGCACTACTTAAAGTTTTGATTATTTAAACAATTTTGACCTTCCATACTTACCCTCTGTATCACAGCATCAAAACTTGAAAATAGGCGTCGCGAGCGCTCTGGCCAGGTTTTTGCAAACATGCGATAACATGTTCTTGCCATAGAACGAACCTGCAAAGCTGAATTTATCCTCAAATAGCACAAAAAAATATATTTATATTTTATACCAGAGGAATCTTCATGGTAGACCATTGACAAAGCAAACACACATATAAAATGCTAGACTTTGTTTTACAAAGAGAAGCTATACGTGAGGCTATTAATCCAAGTACAACAGAGGTTTTTTCAATCAGAAATTATTCTAACAGCAAAACCACCATGAAAATCAGCTTGTCTTCCACTTGCAATTAAACACTACCCTAAATAGTTGTCAAACCAACTTTGCCTCTTGTGAACATGGAAATCTAGCCAATGCTCTCTAACATGTCAGCTTTAGCCTTTTCCAAATATGACAGATTCACATGAATAATTTTTAACCATTTCCTAGCAGGCCTCCAAAAGTTTCAATTATATTGAACTCAAAAGCCCTGGCTGCAAAGTGTGGATGGAGATTAATCTCATCTCAAAGTCTATGGGCATTGGTTGTTACCCAAAAATGCATAGCCCTGAGTGCACTGGAAGACTGGATTAGAAGGGTGGATAAGCCACGATCAATCATCTATGTGATATGGAGGATTGTTCTTAATTACTTCAAACTTATCAACAAGGGTTGGCATGGAAAGTTGGCAGGGGAGACAGGGTGAGAATTGGCCTCGACCCTTGGCCAGGTAGTGGTCAAGGACATATCCTTCCCCAACCTCTAACAGATTTTTTGACAAGAGGTTTATCCAAATTTTGCCCATATTGCTAACCCAGCAAACTCATCTATATGGAGCCAGGGATAGGGCTTTCAGCTGATGAATTGAGCATGGAGGAGTTCAGAGAGGCATGGAGTGGTTATTTGAATGATCTATGATGCTGGTCATATTCAGTTCTGAGACAGAGAAGACAAATTATTTTGGAGCATTTCACCCCTACACCCCTAATGGCTGTCAGAGATGTTGCCACAAGCAAGTGGTGGTGGAAGGCAGTGTGGAAATCTAAGTGCCCTGCAAAATCAAAACTTTTCATGTGGTATTTGATGGAAAATAAGGTTCCCACATGGGAAGTCTTTCAAAAAGATCCGTGATAGGGCCAGGCTGGTGTTCTCCATGCAAAATAATGAAGAACCAGTAAAGCATATCTTCATGATATGCCCATTTTATCAGAAGGTGTGGTATGTGTAAAAATTCCGCAGGTCATTCAGGGGAATGGTAAGCAGAGGATCTGGAGGGCCTGCCTCTCCAGTCCGTCTTGTAAGGAATGAAAGCACTCGCCATGATCATATGCTGGGGTGTGTCACTGGCCCATAACAGAGCTATTTTCCAGGATAAATCTTCCATTCCTGAGCACCTGGCCACTGAAGCTTTAGCTATCTCTGAAAACTCTCCTCAGGAAAAAGGTGCAGCCCCTCCCACAGTGATTATACCAGAAAATCCAGATCATTACAAACCATGAGCTTTTTTTGATGGAGTGTCAAGTAATACAGGGCAGAACAGCGGAGGGGAATTTGTTCTTTTCCTCTCAAAATCACATTTCTCTTAAGTTCAAATGGGCTTTGGCACAGGGACTAATAATCAGGCAGAAATCTTGGCTTGCAAAAAAATCGTTACTCTCCGCTTTAGGAAAAGGTTGTACTCAGATCCAAGTATATGGGGATTCCATGCTTATAATTAGCTGGCTCAACAACACCCAAGCATCAGAAATATCTTACTGTTGCCTATTTTGGAAGAAACAATCCAACTTAAGGACACTTTAAATTTGATTTCATGTTCTCGCATCTACAGGGAATGGAAGAGGGAAGCAAATCGTCTCTCGAAAGAGGGGCTGATAATGGAAGAAAGTCCTTGGGAAATAATGGAACAGCAAGATGGTTCTTCTTCCCTTGCCTTCTATCACAGGCCACACAGGGTTCTTTTTACAGGGGCAGAAAGGTCATGAATTTCTGCAAAACTGTATTTTCTGTTTGAACAGCCTCTTTAGTATTTACATGCCTCACAGTATACCAGACAGCACCTACCTCCAGGAGGGGCATTTAAATTACTCAGAGTTCATGTTGAAATTTCTGATATATGTTTTTCGTCATTTTTGGTCAAATTAAATATTCATATTTTAAACCAACAAATATTCCAATCGAAAAGGAAGTTCAATTAAAATGGACAATGGTTTTCACTGCATAACTAGAGGATTGCTAAGAATCAAGATATTTGAATTTCAAGAAGGGCTGAAATAAACACCATATTAGTTTCACACCTCACTCATAGCATCTCCCACGCAACACTTTATGAGGTCTTCATAAAGGTCAGCTGAACGTTGTATTTCAGGAGCATCAGCCCAATATTCTAGCACGAGCAATGCATAATCACAACACCTGCAAAGGGAAGACTAGTAGATGAATGATATTCCAAGATAGATGAGAAATCTTATCAAGTCTACTTTGTAGGCAAACAAATAAGACCCTACCTGGCACGGAGAACTGCATTACGATCATTCTTGGCACAATCCACAATGCGAGGAAGAATGCGAGCAACTTTACAATTACGTAACATCTGAACAATAGTAAGACATGCCTCAGTTAGAAATATATTGCTTAATATGCATTCAAAAAAGTTAAATATGGAATTTTTTCACATAAAGAACAGAAGCCCAAATATACTTTTCCCTACCGTCTTTATGCAAGTATCTGCTGATTCAGCAATCACAAGGACTGTTATAACTACAAGTTTAAAGAGAACCTGGAAAAAAACAAATGTAGTGAAAAAAACAAATAAAACAGGCAGTAATATGCCTTTACTCTGTTGATCTCATTATAAAGCCAGTACTGAAATGAACAACAGAAAAGCAACACCAAAATAAAATAGATTGCATTACGGGTATAAGCAATTCAGCACAGGCCTCAAAATCGCCTAATAGCTCTTTCGACAACAAGCTCAATAAATGGCATGCCTGAAAGAAGAAAAACTGTCATTAGCATTTAGATATACAATATGAAGTGTATGAATAGGAACCCAAGCCTAATTATTTGGTAATATACCTTACAGCAATAAAACCACAAATATGATTTATACATCCTTTAGGATAAAATTCTAAATGAACCAGTCTCTGCTTCCAATGTTATCACAAAAAGGTAGCGAAAGCAGGAGCAGGTCGGAAGTTTAAACCATATCTCCATTAATTTTAGGGTTAAAAAATACTTAAAATTAACATATCTAAAACTAAAAATAAATACATAATAAAATGACTAAATAAGAATTTGCAAACATAAATAAAGAGATTGCACATAAATTAACCTTCCAGGGTTTAGGGGTCTTTCAAGGCCTAGAAATATTTTCACTCCTTAATAAAGTAGTTGGATGGATGAAATTGTTGATGTCTGCAGCTTGTGCAGGTAGATCTGCACAGGCCGAAGTGTCTATGTATGCAGAAGTCTCCTTAGGACACTTACTCAAGTATTGAATAAGTTGCTAACTTGCTATTGTAACTTAGCCTAAGTCAAACTTAGGAAAAGCACATAATTAATTATGTTGGCTAGAAAGCCAAAGAAAATTAGGGATTTATCTCAACAAAAAGTTATAAAAGCAAAGCTAAAGAGAAGGAAGTACACACCATACAGAGGCACAAGCCATTGAGAAGGGGATTTTCTTAAGTGAGGACTGAGATACTCAAATGTGCGGGTCCGATGAAGGAGTAGGGGTACAGCGTTGGAGATCCAGATCAAGCACAGATCTAGGGCCTCACCAGCTGGATCAGATCTAGGGGATGTTGTATATGTATTTTCCTCGGTTGAGCCACTATCCCAAAACAGAAGCCCAAGCAGGTTCAGGTCATTATGTTAATGAAGAACTGTTGATTGGATAGAATTTGTATGTATCACATGTGTTTGAAATTGGTTAATATTTTAGCTTCCATTGAATAACTGTGTTAAGAACCTAGTTGTGCTTTTATTCAATAAATCTATAATAATCTACTAGGAACTAATTGCCAGGTACTAGTTTCAGGATTTAACAGAAAATGGGAGAAAGAAAGGGAAAATTGCGTTGAAATGGAGGAGAGTGGTCTTCCTCTTGAATTAAGAGACTTTTGTTGCATTTTTTGTAAATAAATCAAGCCAAGATGTGGCTTTTGATGGATAAAATGAGGGAAAATCTTGAAGATGTAGGAATTGTTTGATTGCAATTATGGATCATCATAAGGAGGGTCAACGGTTGCAATTCTTATTCTAGATGATAGAATTTTTCTAAAAGACGATAATAACATTAATAGTTACATTAGAATGAATAATCACACTCGGGGTCACAACTCTTATTGAGAGGCAAAACCACACGGTATCGCATAATATCAAGAATTGGCCGCATCACTAATTGGTGTGCAGAAATATGGTCATAATACAAGTCATATAATATGTACAGTGTGGACACAGTGCAGCATGTGTGTTGATTTGCTGCAATGAAATTCAAAATTCAAAAATCTCAGCTTGGACAGAAATTACTCGTTATACCCTAGACAATGGTTTTTGGACTGGATTTTGCTCTTCAGACACGGCAATAATTTTTTTAGTCACTGGTTCCCTGTCAAACTCCACTATCTGTAAATTTATGTGCTGAATAAAATATTCGGAAATATAAAGTTTGTTGGGGTATTATCATGGTCGAAGTTTACTGGGCAGATCCATTCTTGAGGCTTGGAGTCTTGGGCAACTTTTGCAGAGAGAATCTCATATATCTCCAGCGAGACAACCTCAACAAATTTGCACTCAGTTGTGACAGCTAATAATTACAGGCTGTACCTCTATCAGACAGTGGATTATACTTGCTTGAACACAAATTATTCTCTCTGCCCACCCAATGCCCAACAACAAAGGAATGTTAATAGTTATATTACATTAAGACATATTCCGGTTATGTCATAGATATGTTTTACATTATGTTACAGTCAATTGGGTTTATCTCAAGGAGTTAGGAGGTGTTATGCTCACCACCCACGTTCAATTCCAATTTCCACCACAAAGTGACATGATGGGCTCATATTGAGTATATTATTGTAACGGTTTCAAGCCTTGTCGTTGAATGGCCTTGAGACCTAAAGAAGATGTTACCCTTGCCTACAGGTTTTAGGACAGATGCTTTGTTTCATAGAAAAAAATGCTTTGCATTATGTTATAATATACAAAATATTTTTAAAATGGTATCATATATACTTTATATTTAAGTTACTATATATTTCATATTATAATGTTTTGAATTATGTATTTAAGGTTATATAATTTTTACCTATGTAAAAAGATTTCTCAAACTTCAATCTTGAGGTTCAAAATTTGGCAAACCTAAAAAATTGAGGTTTGGCGAACCTCATCAAACCTCATAGTCATTAACCATGTCTGTGGCTCAAATTCAGTACTTTGTACCACAACTCACGCTTTTAATCTATCCTTGCAGTATCCAAGTCTACGATAGCATTTTTTAAGTTTATTGATGTTGATTTCCTACTATTCTATGCTATATTTCATTTTAATGTTAACATATATATATATATATATTATATATATATATATATATATATATATATATATATATAGAAATTTGAAAATGTATATAGACAAAACTAATGGCAAACCTCATCAAAAATTTGATCTTGAACCAAATCTAATCATTACCGAACCCGAACACAAACCAAAACCATGTGACTTAGATTTTTACTCTTAAATGGTTTAAACCTGTATTTTTTTATTTTCTAAAATTTACAATAAAATGCATATTTTCTTATTTGTGAGATGTATTATTATTATTATTATTCAATTTTAAGGTCTCAGCCAAGCCAGACACCAAATTGGTGTAGGAGACCACCTTGTTTGTAGGACAAGGGGCCCACCTCTGCACAGCGATTTGACTGCTAAGTCTACGAAGGCATACATACTCTACCCCCCACTCTGTTTTTGAACCTGCGACCTCTTAGGAGGAAACACTTGCTCTTAACCATTAGGCCCACTCAAGCTATATACATCTGCATTGAAATTGTACTGGGTTATTTTCTTACATAGTTTTCCATTCCAAATCATATTCTCATTCGTATTTGAATCTTGCAACTATGTTGTATCCTTAATCCCCATTGTTATACTATCATCAGGTCATGGTATAATTATTATTTATTTTTGCATCTGCCTACTAAAAGTGGGTATCAAAGCCTTTTGGCTTTCTATCTCCATTTCAAAAACCAAAATAAGAAATCCAGATATCTATATCCTATCCTATCTATCATAAGCATTTTTTCAGCATCCCTTTCTCTTTCCATTGTTTTCTATTGCCAAGATTCCCTCTTCTGTGACTCTTATATTCTCTATTGCCATCATTAAAAATCATAATTGTGTGAATAATTGTTATCCTTGTAATGTCAATTGGGTCTAGCTCAAGTGGTAGAGAGATGAAGTTGTTATCCTCCCCAGCTGAGTTCAAATCAAACTTGTGACATGTTCGGTATTCGTGAGTTAATTGCTTAGTGTGGCTTGCAACGTATCAGCAATATCATTCTTTCCTACAAACTAGAGGGTTAGAGCATGGTAACATGGGAAAAAATTATTATACTAGTAATGCCATCTTCCCTTAATAGTTCACCATCCATTGTTTCTGTTAGCATATAACAAACATATACATATATTTAGTGCATTTCTACAGTCTAAACATATATCACTACTATCCAATGTTATCACCCCTTCAGAAATCACCTGCACCTATTTTTCTGTAGGTCTTGATTGGCACTATGTAATTATGATGTCGTAGTAATATTCCATTGCAAAAATCTCAAGTGTCTCTGCTACCCAGTTTCTCAAAAAGCAACTGATTTGATCAATTGGCATTTTGCTTACAACATTAAAAATATATTATCTTCAAACCAAAGCAATTGCATGCTGTATTATTATTTTATCAACTTGGCCTTTCTCGGCCTCGCGAATAATGCACTTTCACTATCTGCCAACAAAAGATAACTGATGTTTATTAAATAAAATTTATTATCTAAAAGTAGATTGCTAGAATCATACTTTCCTTCTTTGAAGTTTGTTGTTTATCTAAAAATAGATTGTTAGAATCATACTTGCCTTCTTTGAAGTTTGTTGTTTAGGTCATAGCTTAATTCATTTGCCATCACTATTTTTCTTCATTTTCCAATTCACTCCCCACTCCTGTTACTAACAAATCCAGAAAATTCAATTATTATTCCTCCTTTCTCAACATCCTGCAACCTGCTGACAAACGGCCCTTACAGGAACCGTTCTTCGCCACAACATGCTTTAATATTGTTGTATCTCAACACATTCATCTTGGGGATCCCAGACCAGCTACCACAATATGCTTCTTTTCAAGATCAATGTGACAAGGATTGTCCTCCAATTGACCTGAATGGATCTCTTATGTAGCAGATAATCACCCCATTTTAAATCAAGAAATAACAGCCTTAGTTAAAAAGAGTCATTCCCTTTATAAGATTGTGCATATACACAATACAAAGTTGGAGAGAGAGAGAGAGAGAGAGAGAGAGAGAGATGCCCAATAAATGACTAAAGAGATAGGTCAATGGTACTGAAGAAAAAAATGCAATCAGTGATCAGCCATTAAGCATCTACAGGCATGCATACCTAAGGCTACTCCAAAAGCATAAAGTAAACTAAACTAACAAACATGAAAAATACATAAAAGAGCATGATCAGGTAACATCAGAAAGAAAGGAAGAAAAAGAGAATGTAGTTAACATCTTAACACTTGAGATACAAACATCAAGTCTCATGAGAGAGACAATCCACCCATACACCAAGGATTCAAACAATTTTTATACTAGTTATAATTTATATATCCTAACAAATTTTTAGGAGACATGTTACTTTATGACATTATGTCCAAAGTCACTTTACTAACTAATTCTAACACCTAGTAACTAAGTAAACACGTATTATGACCACTAGACCATATTGTCTCTATCACACTCTTTTACAGGTCTATTCAAAACCAAACATGTCCCAAAATACAAACTTATCTGGAACAAGTTTATCATAAAGGATGACTACCTTTTTTGTAGATTTACTTCAGTTTGTCATATTTACATGATTATTGTGCTCCTCCTATTAGTGCTCTCCCAAGTCAGTACAGAAAGCAGGAACATGAATAATTTTTAGGCAATTTTAGAATCTTAAGTAATCACTACACGTTGTGTTGCTGATCAGATATATAGTCATCATAAAATCATAGCAGAAATAAAATAGTAGCTTATTTTATTAGTTGCTAGGCAGATGTTATATATTAACCAGCTTCCATGTAGGACAGGTCTATTCTTTTAATTAAGAGGTGGGAATACAATATGTAAGGCAAAAACCTGCTTCACTATACTAGATCGACGATCAGATAACTGAACAGTCAAAGGTCCCACAAGCTGCTTCAACAGTGCTGGAAAGCATCCATAATCAGGAGCACCTGGGAAAAAATATAGAAAGAAACGATTAGGAAAAACATCAGGTTATTATTACAGAAACATTGAGGCTAGCTAGCACGAATTGTATCCATTAAAAAAATCATGCATTTGGC
Organism: Pinus taeda; assembly: GCA_000404065.3. Lineage (NCBI taxonomy): Eukaryota > Viridiplantae > Streptophyta > Pinopsida > Pinales > Pinaceae > Pinus > Pinus taeda. The sequence continues at coordinate 42,324 of APFE031701424.1, read as the reverse complement.
ATTTAATGTAATTAATTGAAACAAGCAAACTACATGAAGATGCTCCAGTTTCACTAGGAACTGCTAATATAGCTAACTCATACCTACAAGTGAATTTTAACCAAATTCTTCATACACAATAGTGTTCTCTAAAACTAATACTGATTTTTATATAGAAGACCCACCTACATTCATTCGTGGCACTTAAAAAAATAATGGTGGCATAAGGTTATACCACCACTCAGGAGAAGATAACACAAGGAACTATTCTAATAATGTTAATTTTAGTTAGCAATGGTATGTTCTATGCTTAGCACAATTTCTTCAATGTCCTTTAAGCAGCACAATGACAATTTCCAAATTAGTTTCCAATAGCATACACATTAATCATAAATCATATTGACAGTAACTGTATATAGAACATAATAATTAAACGCAGAAGACAAGCCAAGACAAGAGAACACCAGATTTGGCAGATGCCAGGGAAAAACCCCAAGATGGTGAAAACCCTTTGATCAATTCTTCTTTTATTTTACCAAATGTTCAGCAGAGAGAGTACAAAAGTCAAAATTGACTTGCCAAATCACAGTCAAAACAGCCCTGTCAAATCTGGGATTTTCTGCAGTAGTCAACAGCCCTAACCAGAAAGTCAACACTGGTCAAATCAGTAGCAAGCAGTCCTCTTTGGAGCTCGGTCAAAGGCAGTCAAACTCAGCCTTCTGAAGTGCTCAAGGGTAGCCCAAAACAGTCACAAAATCAGCAGTCAAACTCTATGGTCAGCTCTGCGGTCAATCCTGTATTTGGTACGTGGTCAAAGTCAACAAAATGCCTTAGTTCCTGTGCCAATAGATGCAACCTGCCAAAAGCTAAATTCTGGCACAAAAACCACAGTCAAAGGTGGTCAAACCACCCTTGGTCAATGCTGGTCAAACCTGCAACTCTCTCTACAACTGTCTCTGAAATTTTCAGCCCTGTAATCTGCCCTGAAATTCGTCCTTCTTGCCACACAAGTGAGAGAAAAGATATGTCCAATAAGCTGTACGAACCAATCAGAGGAGAGAAGAATGTGTGTGATGAGATGATGCCAAATGAGATTTGAGGTCTCTTATATTTATACAAGTCATTAAGGGTGAAGTGACATGTCTCTTGCACTTCATGAGCCCATATGATGATGTGGCCGACCTTGACAATTTGCACATGTGTGAGCATAAATTCAAAAATACATTTCTGTTTATCCAAATTTGATGATCTTTAGGTCAATTTTGGTCCTATTGAAAAGAGAAATTCAATGCAATCATCATCTCCATCAAATGAGCTTTCCAAAGAGGAAATTTGACCCTAGTTGCCAATTTTAACACTCACTCTTAATTAGGGAGAAGTCCACTTGCCAATCCATCCATTATCATGGCATCCTATCATCAAGAACCATCTCTGCATCTCACCTCAACTATGTTAAACACTAATTTAGATTTTAAAAAACCACACCACAGAAATGTACAATCCATTAGTAATATAATAATGAAGAAGAATCAATCGAGAGTGAGTCACAAGACCTTGCCACTCTCCACTAACCGAAGTCAGTCTAGGGGTAGAACCCCAATCAGACTTGATCACAAAATCAAGTTGTTGAATACCATGCATCCTAGACATGGAGAGTACGGCAATACACGATGCATCCATATGTAGTATTGTGGTCCCTATCCACTTTTCCCAACTCATTGGCTAGATGAGAGGTATTTCCCATGAGTCTTGGACTACATGGGTAGAATGTATGTTAGGGCATCCGCAGGAGAAAATGAACCACTCATCCTGCTCATATGCCATAGGAGAAGGTGAACCACTCAGCCTATGCATATAACACCAATCATAGGGGAAGGTGAACCACTCACCAAACACACGTGTCATCAATCGTAGGGGAAGGTGAACCACTCACCCTACACACATGTCAACCATCATGGGGTATCACAAGGAAGGTGAACCATTCACCCTATACGCAGCGAACCTATAGGGGAAGGTGAACCACTCACCCTATGGTTGCACATAGCTCCAAGAATTACCCCAAGCCCCCAAGAACTCCCAAAGTTCAATGTCCAACACAAGCGGGACCCCCATGGGAGGGTCCTTCCACGACTCACTCACCCTATGGTCGCACATAGCTCCAAGAAGTACCCCAAGCCCCCATGAGCTCCCAAAGTTCAATGTCCAACTCAAGCGGGACCCTCATGGGAGGGTCCTTACATGTCTCCAAGTCTCTCTCGAAAGGCTAAGAATTTGACCTTCCCCAAGGGCTTTGTGAGGATGTGAGCAACCTGCTCATCAATCCTAATATGTTGGAGCATTATTGCTCCCCGTTGTACCATATCCCAGATAAAGTGGTACTTGATATCAATATGCTTGGAGCAATTGTGGAACACATGATTCTCTTAAAGGTGAATCACACTCTGATTGTCGCAATAGATAACGGTGGTATCCAGCACGTGCTCAAATAGCTCACTGAAGAGCTTCTTGTTAAAATTGACAACTAGGGCCCAATCCCACTTTGGGCAACTCCTTTGAAGAAGACAAGTATCGCATTGAATTGCTCTTTTTCAAAGGACCAAAATCGACCTAAAGATCACCAAATTTGAATAAGGAAAAATATATTTTTGAAGGCATGCCCACTCTCATGTAATTAGTCAAGGTCGGCTTGGGGTTATTTAGTCATGTGATGCCCCTCTCCATCTTATACAAATAGAGGTGCCCTCCAACCTCATTAGACACATCTACATCACATATTTTTCTCTCTGAAATGGCCACAAAAGGAAGGATGGCTCCAGCAAAGGAGGAAGGGCAAGCTTGTCACCATTGTTGGGTTATTTGATGGGTTGAGATGATTAGGCAGGAGGTCAAGGTTATTAGGGGCAAGTCTAAGCTAGTTTGAGAACTATTCAAGCCAACGTTTTTCCTCCTTTGCAGGGTAAGATCCTACAGGAAGGCGGTTGCAAGCCTGAGGGTTGTTTTGAAGAAGTTTTTGGGATGTTTTGTGTAGGGTTTCTCTTGTGCAAGTGGACTGCAGCACAGGGACATTAATTCAAGTAGGCCATAGGCCTAAAACAACTTGGACAAGGGGCCGAAAATGTAAGGAGTATCTCTTGTAGGATGCAGGCTTGACCATGTGGAAACAGGTGAGTCTTTGGGCATGTTTGAAGGTTGGAACTAGCCCAAACCAGCCTAGAAGAATGAACTGAATTACTAAAAAGGAGATCACGGCCCTTGAAGGAGGTCAAATGCTACAACTAAGAAGCCCTAAACAGAATTCGGATGTGCAGCAAGCAGACTTCAGTCATTAATGACACAAGTGGGCAAATGCTACAACCATTGGTCAAGTCCACACTTGTAATCAAAGGGCGGCATTGTCATAACTCCAAATCAAGCCTAGATTGGATGACGTGTGATAAGTATTGCCAAAGTGACTGGGTTGTTTCGTTGACACTTGGGCAACGATATTGATCATCAAATTGGCAAATCAGTTTGACCTTGACATTGCATTATTGTACTCTCTCTCTTTTGATCATTTGATAATAACAATAAGAAGAATTGATCAAAGGTTTTCCCCACCTTGGGGTTTTTCCCTAGATTGAGCCATAGTCTTGTCTCCTCTCATCTTGGCTTGTCTTCTGCATTTTCTGTTTATGTTCTTTCTTCAATTACTGTCAATGTGATAATGATTTATGTGAATGCTAATGGAAATGAAATGGATCGATAATCATGCTAATATGGAACATTGAAGTAATTGTCCTAAGCAAAGAACATGTTATCTAAACTTAACCACTCACCTTGTACACAACGCACCTATAGAGGAAGGTGAACCACTCTCCCTATGGTCGCACATAGCTCCAAGAAGTACCCCAAGCCCCCAAGAGCTCCCAGAGCTCAAAGTCCAACTCAAGTGAAGCCTTCGTGGGAGGGTCCTTCCACGACTCCAAGTCTCTCTCAGAAGGCTAAGAATTTGACCTTCCCCGAGGGCTTTGTGAGGATGTCAACAACCTGCTCATCGATCCTGATGTGTTGGAGCCCTATTGCTCCTTGTTGTACCATATCCCGTATAGTGGTACCTAATATCAATATGCTTGGGGCAGTCATGGAACACAGGATCCTTTGAAAAGGGAATCCCACTATGATTGCCGCAATACATCACAGTGGTATCCAGCACATGCTCAAATAGCTCACTAAAGAGCTTCCTCAACCATATAGCTTCACAACAAAGCCATGCTAGCAGCAATGTATTCAGCCTCGACGGTGCTTAGAGCAACTGATTTTTGCTTCCTACTCATCCATGAAATTGAAGCGGAACCCAATGACAAACAGCATCCAAATGTGCTCTTTTGATCCACCACACTGCCAACCCAGTCAGCATCAAAATAACCTTGTAGCCCCAAATACCCGGTAGTGTGTTTCAGACCATAGTTGATAGTGCCACAAAGATATCTCTGGAGATTCTTAGCAGCAATCCAATGTATATGATGAGGCTCAACCATACACTAACTCAAAGTATTCACAGTGAAGCATTTGTCCGAACAGGAGTTTAACAGGAACGTCAGCAACCCCACAAGTTGTTGATACTCAGAAGGGTTCGCCAATTCGGGCCCAGTAGTACTTCCACATAGCTTCTTGAAGTTGAGTTCCATCGAAGTAGACACAGATTTGCAATCCACCATCCCACATCTCTCTAGTAGCTTCACAATGTAGTTTCATTGAGAAAGGAAAATCTCGCCTAGCGTTTGCATCAGTCCTAGGTCCTTCATCTCGAACTCGAAAGTCAACTCCTTGCATTGATAATGAGAGGGTCTGCACCAGTCAAAAAGATATCATCAACATAAAGGACCAAAATGAGAGGCATGTCCTTTTCAACCTTGAAGTATAGGTTCAGATCAGCATAGCTCCTTGTAAATCCTAGCTTCATAAGATAATTGTCAATCCTCTCATAGCAAGCACTAGGGGCTTGCTTCAACCCACAGAGGGATTTCTTCAACCAGCATACATGTGTCCTTTGATCTTGTACTTCAAACCCCTGAGGTTGTTCCAAGTAGACTTCCTCCTTAAGGCAAGAAAGCAATCTTGATGTTCATTTGATGTAGGATCCATCCTTGATTGGCCGCTAGAGCAATAATAGATCCAATAGTGGTATATCGGGCAACCTGTGCAAATATCTCATCATAATCCACTCATTCCTTTTGAGAGAAGCCTTGAGTAACAATCCTGGTCTTATATTTTTCAACAACCCCATCAACTTGACGTTTAATTTTGTAAATCCATTTAGAAGTGACCACACACTTGTCCTTGGGTCTAGGCACCATGTTCTAGACATCATTCTTCGTGATCGATTAGTATTCCTCATTAATCACATCGTTCCATACTTGGTGTTTTACGACTTCTTCGAAAGTGCATGGTTCAAATTGAACAATAGTACTCATAGAAGCCAAATATCCTTGGTACCTGTTCAGCTTCTTACTTTCACGAAATGTCCCTCTTGGAGTAGTATGTCTTTCAACATCTTCGAGAGTATCATTGGGCCATAGAGGTTGTTTCCTTGAGGCATAGGAATCACCAAGAGGTGGATCAATAGGATCCATCCAACCATCATCATCAGGCATAAGTTCATCTGTCGGAGTTGTTAGCATTGCAGGAAACTCTCCTAGGTTGCAGCTCGGAGATGCCTGGTAACATATAACCTTCAACATCGTTCTCAGAACTATTGGACTAAATGATGGTTTGATTCAAGTCAGATGACCATTTCAACTCTATTCCCACTCAAGGCATGCATGAACACCCTCAACAACACAAGGCTTTAAACCACTAATGCTCAATAATTTTTAGATTTAATGGATAGATGGAGAATACTGACTGTATCAGCAAATTACATACATAAACATAAATGAATGAATACCTACAGGCAGTAAAAGAGAATACTGACTGTACTGGCAGATGCATATATGACCACATATGAATGGTTAGCTACAGGCAGCAAAATGGCTTTGCAAATCTAAGTTATCAAAGCATAGATAAGATAACAATTATCTGGCCTTAGACACAAAGGATACATGAACAAATTGTTCAAGTGCAAGCATAGAACAGTAAAGAGAATGGATGTTGAACATATGATGGCAAAAGAAGCTTGTATTGCTAGAATAAAGATGAAGAGCTTGAATAAAGATGAAGAGCAACAGCCTCCAGAAGTTGAACCTCTATTACATCTTACTAACAGCTATTTATAGCCTGTTTACAATGCTCCTAAGCTCTCTAGAAGGCTCAGAGTCTTAATTTGCCTGATCTGCCCCTTAACTGTTTGATTCCCTCTACAGGCAAGCATGGTCTTGGAAGATTATTCTTCTAGCAGCAAAGTAACTGCCCTTCAGATATTTTGGGTAGCTTGTTGCGTTGTCTAGGCTATTGATGCGTTGTCTATGCTCCTTGATCTTTCTATTTCGGGCAAGCTGCGTTGTTCATTGATGCTCCATGATTGTTTTGTCGGTTTACGGGTGAGCTGCGCGTGTTGTGGCTCTTTCTATTCCCCTTCCGGCCTTTGTTATTTCCTTTCTGGTCTTTGTCTCCCTTTGAATACTTAGAACTATCGTTTCTCTGTTTAAACAGAGAAAAACGCTACCTATAGCAAAAACCCACCAATCTCTGCTTTTCCAGACCTTAAAAAGTCCTTAAACATGGCTTTCTGCTCCCTTGGGTCCGCCCTTGGGTCGCTGTCACCTGTCGCACTCGGCCTACTCCTGTGTATTTTCCTCGTATTATGAAATACACAAACAACGCTAAAAACCGTGAAAATCGGCCTTTTCAGACTTCAAAAATTATTAATTTCCCTTCCCTGACTTCATCACAATCGGCACTGCCCCAAGGTTCCTTTTCATATCGTTGTATAACTAAAGATATGAAAAATGAATTAAAAAATGCTTGGGCGTAGACTTGAAATCTTATAGAACATCATTCATAATGCCATCGGGTCCGGCATTATCGCATCGCCCTTATATATATGCAAAGGCCCTGCCCCATGGTTTCCGCCAATAGCAATCTGGCGATGTAACGTGGGTTGTCGATCCACGCGCGCGAACGACAGTCCACATTTAATTGTCGATCGCAATCGCAATGCCCATGTGTATATGCCAATAACTCTGCCAATGCGACCCGCCGATCCGATCATCGGCAATCGCTAATCAGCAGTGTCTTGTGTCGATTTCCACTACTCAGATTCGCCGATGCGATCCACCGATCAAATCTCGACCGTTGATCGGCCAGATCGGACAAATGTTGTGCTTTCTTACTTTAAGCCTGCGATTTTGGAATTTTCATGGTTTTCAAGCGTTCTTTGCCTCCCGATAGTGTATTTCCGCCCTTCCAAGGGCTTTCCTCCCTCGCTTGTTTTGATCGATGGATCATCTTTGAGCACTTTTGAAGACTTAGGCAGTGCTTTGGAGAATATTTGGATCCCTTGGGATGATTCTTAGGCAATTCTGGAGGTTTTTAGGACATGTGGATCCGGAGTTTCATTCAGTTTTTCGGTAGCATCAGCATTGTCCTTCCTTGGGATGGGGAGAACTCTAGGTTTCCCAAGGGCAGTATCTTCATCAAAGGTGACATCACAACGTACTTCCAAATCTCTTTGACTAGGCACATAGATTCTATACGCTGCTTACTTCCAAATCTCTTTGACTAGGCCCATAGATTCTATATGCTTTTGAATTTTCATTGTAGCAAATGAATATTCTGATGCTTCCCAGATGCTTCCAACTTGTTCATTTTCTCTTTAGGCACATGAAAATACACAGGACAACCAAATATTCTAAAATGAGAAACATCAAGTTTCTTACTAGCGAAGACCTCCTCGAGTGTCTTGAAATCCAATACTTGATGTGGGTGAAGAATTTTAACCCCCACTCTGGTTATCAGTTTTCCTTATCACTCCATGCATTTAGTTTTAAATCCAAGCATGATAAAAATTCTAAAAATTGAAAATGACAATATTTTCTAAAAACACAAATTAGAGATTTCACAACTGTTGAAATTGCATAAATAAAACACAGTAAAATTATGACAGCCACATAGAAAATAACAGTGATTTTTGGTCAATGTGACCCTGGTAAAACCCCTTACAACTCTAGGGGAAAACCAATTTGAGAGCTCTTCTTTATTTCTGAAAATGCTTTTACAGAGAAAATGAAATACACAGTAAAAATTCCAACAACCACAAATTACAACTTATCTCGATTTCTGTGCTTGAACTCCACCTCAAAAATATGTCGATCAGCAAACAACCAAAACAAAAATTTTCTAGCATTAATGCTATACGATCTGCCTCGAAAAACGTGCCCATAACTTCTTGTACAAACTATACACACTATACGGATTTCAACAGTACGGCTTTCTCGTAATTTGTGCCCAAATCTGCCTCAAAATCTGTTCCCTTGCTATTGTCCCTCTTCCTCGATTTTTTTGTTATGCCTCTTCCTCGATATCTATGCCTTTCTCCTATTGAACAGTGTTGCCTTGGGATACATGCCAATAAATGTTGTTGCCCAGATTTGCTGAAATGTCTTCTTGCTGCTCTCCTTCACTTCCTCACTACTCAAAAATTTTCTCCTTGCTCTCTCCTCTTTCTCTCAAATGCTCATGAAAGAATGAATGATCTTTTCCTCTTCGCTTCTCCTTTTACTCTCTAAATGACCTCTTAGGTTACCCTAAGATCTAATGGCTAAGATTCATTTAGATCTAGGGATGAGAATAAATGTGCATTTAATTCTCACTTTCTATTTTTTAAGTCACCCACTTAAATAAAGACCCACTTAGACTTTTATTTCCATAGTAACTTTTTCGCTTTCAAATTCTTTATTGACTTTAATAAAGTCACCTTTAAATTAGAATGTAACTTTACCCCTTATAAACTCACTTTTAAATTAGAATGTAACTTTACCAATTATAAAGTCACTTTTAAATTAAATTGACTTTACCACTTATAAAGTCACTTTAGGAGAAAAGTACACATAAATTTGGACACTTTTCGCTAGGCCAAAGATCAAAGCCTTAGGGAACAACTTGTCCACTGGTACCAAAATTTTAACAGTCGGCTCCTATTTTGAACATATACAACAATGTTGGCAGCTTCTCCCCATAAGAACTTCGGTAGACCTTGATCATGGAGCATGGCACGAGTCCCTTCCATGATTGTTCAATTCTTCCTTTCAACAAAGTCATTTTGCTCTAGAGTGTATGGAATAGTTGTCTCCCTCTTAATGTCGACCTCTCTACAAAAGTCATTGAATTCATTTGATTCATATTTGGTTCCATTGTCGGTCCTCAATATCTTGATCTTCTTCCTTGTTTGAATTTCCACCAATGCTTTGAAAGAACGGAACCATTTGAACACTTCGTCCCTCTTCTTCAGGAAATAGATCCATGTTTTTTGTGAGAAGTCATCCACAAAGATTGCATAATATAGTATCCTCCCAACGATGTTATGGGCAACATACCAGATAGGTGAGAATGGACCAATTGGAGAATATCGGTTATCTTGCTTTCACTAGAAGGAATTGATCTCTTTGTAAGTTTCCCAAATGCACAATCCTGACAAACACCTTCATGATTCATAGGGCATACTTGTGACCATCTTCCTTACCCCAGGTAAGGCTTTGTAATGCAAGTGGGAAAACCTTCGGTGCCATAGCTCGAATTGAAGGGAAGTATCACTCGCCAAAGCTCCTAGCTCAGATCAAAGGGAAGTATCACTCACCAAAGCTCCCAAAGGGCTTCCTCCAACTTGATAGAAGCCATCAAAACTCTAAATCCAAGAGTAAATGCATTTTTAGGGTTTCTTTGCCAAATACATATCTTTCCATCAATGAATGCTACCTTGAAGCCTTTATTTTCCATCGCAAAAATAGACACCAAGTCCTTCAAATCGGGGACATACAACACTTCTTGTAGATGAATGGTTTGACCTCAAGTCAAGTGAATAGTGACAGTACATATCCCTTTCATGGGGTAGGTGGCATTATCTACAAGTATGATCTTCTAATTAGTCTTCTTTTCAACCAAATTTGAGAGGGCCTCCATGTACCCAATGAAGTGCCTCAAGGCTTCACTGTCAATCAACCAATGATCCAACGTATCCGAAGGAGAGGAAATAGATAGAGCGAAAATAAGATAGAATTCATCTTGTTTTTCTACAACATCACTTTAATCATACCTGGTATTTCTCGTCCTTTTGGGAGGTCAACCATTTCCACTTCGAGTAGTGGGAGCACTCCTCTTTCCTTTGTTGTTGAACTTGTTGTTCCTTTGATTGCCATTTCCTTTGAAATTGTTGTTGTTATTGTCATCATCCCTTACAGAATTCTTCTTGTGAGGGCACTCTCTAACATAGTGGTCAAACTTGTTGCAATTGTAGCATCTTCCTTTTATTCCTTCTTTGAATCCCTTCTTGGAGCCTTGACCCTATCTCCTCCTACCAACATTATTCATCCTTTTTGCATGAGTGGAGAAAGCAGTAGGTTCATTTCCATATGAAGGCTTGTCTCTCTCCATCATCCTAGTCTCCTCCTAAGTCCTTCTAAGCCAATAACTCATTGAAACCATGTATCCTATCATTATTGAGAATGGTGGTGACAAACACATCCCATGGTCTTGGAAGACCTCCAAGAGCAATGAGAGAGAGCTCCCTATCAGAAATAACTTCTCCAATATATCGCAAGTCACTCTTGATTTGGGTTATTCTCACGAAGTAGGATTGAACAAACTCCCCTTTACCTATCTTGATATCCTTCAACTTGTTTTTGAGAAATAGGATTTGATTTGCATTGTTCACTTTGAACATCCCAACCAGCTTATCATATATCTCCTTAGAAGATCCCAAATCTAAAATATAGGCAACCAAATGCTTTTGAATAGAGTCAACCAAAATTTTCTTTGCTTTGACCTCACCTTTTCTATACAATGTTTTCGCAGCAACCGATGCATTTGAAGGAGGCTCCACCACTTTTAACTGCACACAGTCCAATACTTCATTCGCCTCCAAAGTCAGGTCCAAAGTCATCTTCTATGCATGATAGTCAGATTTGTCATTAAGCTTGTCCTCAATGTTGAAGTGAGATGTAGAAGACATTGATAATTGAACAATAATAAATCTCTCTTGGTGATTGATTTTCTCTCTCTTGCTTGGGCTTTGTCCTCACCTAGGCTCTGATACCATGTTAATTTTAGTTAACAAAAATATGTTCTATGCTTAGCACAATTATTTCAATGCTATGTTGTAGGAAACACCAGTTTTAGTGACGTACCAATACTCGGGACAGCCCGAAACGTCAAAACAGGCTTGAAACGTTGTTGAAACGTCATCGGTCATACTGTACGGTGTTTTCCAATTTCGAAACGTCAAACGGTACGATAGGCGGAGTTTCGGCCGCAACATATTTTAAGCCTTTTTCGGCCATCTCAACGAGTGGAAAGAGGGTGTGGGCCCCATCTAACACCAAAACACACTAATAAATTAATTTTTACGTGGCTATTAGCTAAATTTAATAAAAACGAATTACAAATGGAATTCTCCAGATTTTGGACTCATTTCACGCATTTCTCACACATTGTTTTGCAAGAAGAGCTTCCTATAGCAATAGCAAGGAGTTTAATTGTGTTTTGGAGCTTGGGCGGCAAGAGGAAGGGCGTAAGCAACAACAGGAAGAGTGTGGGCTGCAGCTAGTCGGGTGAGTTTTCATTTCCTAATTTTGCATCATTCATGGCTTCTCAAAGTAGTGCTTCAAGTGCCCCTAAATTGGGTGAGTTTTTCATTTTGTATTATAGTAATTTTGCAGTAATCATGGAGTCTCAAAGTTGTGTTTCAAGTGCCCCTAAATCCACTCAAGCAAACAGGGAGCAAGAATATTACCCTCTATGGAAGTATGTTACCAAAGTGAAGCAAATGGGTCCCAGTGGTACATGGGAATGGAAGTGCAATTTGTGCAAAAACGAAAAGACCTTCAAGGGATCTTACACAAGAGTGAAGGTTCATATTTTGCATGAAAAGATAAAGGGTATTGATGCTTGTGCACATACAAAAAATTCAGAGGTGAGGGCTAAATTCAAGAAAGAGAGTGATGATGCTCAAATATTGAAGGATCAAAGAAGCAAAATCGGCATGAACACTACCATCCTCGCATGTCTGATACCGTTGAGCCAAGGATTGTTCAAGAAGCAAGAAAGAGGGCACTAGAAATAGAACCAGAGTTATCAAAGCCATCAACTCTAATTCAAGACACCGGATAGGTGAAAATGCTTGATAGTAAAGGGAGAGAAGAAGCTGACTCAAGAGTGGCAAGGGCCATCTTTTCTTGTGGCATCCCCTTTAATGTGTTTCGATCCCCATATTGGCAGGATTTGGTGAGAGCGATTAACAAAGCTCCTCAAGGTTACAATGGCCCAAACTATGAAAAAGTCATAATAGTTTTACTGAAGAAAGAGTTCAACTTCTTGATGATGTTCTCAAATCAATTCGTAGCTCATGGAGAGTACAAGGGTTTCTATTACCTCAGATGACTGGACAGATACAAGACGCAGGCCTTTGATTAATGACAATACATCATCACCAAAATGAGCCATGTTCATCAAAGCAAAAGATTGTTCGAGTGAGATAAAGGATAGTAAGTTCATTGCTGATATTTTAATTTCTGCTATTGAACAAGTAGGGTCAGAAAATGTGGTGCAAGTTATCACAGATAATGCACCTGTTTGCAAAGTTGAAAGCTTGAGCGTTGAGAGTAGATACAATCACATATTTTGGACTCATTGCATTGTCCACAATTTGAATATGATTTTAGAAGAGATTGAGGCAAACAAAGAATGGATTAAGGAGGTCACAGGGCAGGCTAGGGAGATTATAAAATTCATCACCAACCCCCACCAATCTCAAGCAATATATCGAGAATACTCCAAATTGGAGTTGTTGAGACACTGTACGCCTCAAACTTCATCATGTTGAGTTGCCTTCTTGATGTTAAAAATGCATTAATGAGTATGATGGTGAGTCCAACTTGGGTTGATTGGAGACAGGCAGATTCAGATAAGTATAGTGAGGAGGGTGTTGGTTGATGAATATTGGTGGAGCAAGATTGATTTCTTGCTCAAGTTCACATCACCTGCATTTGATCTTCTTCGAGTTACAAACACAGAGAAACCTTTGTTAGGTGAGGTTTATTATGGCATGGATACCATGGTTGAAAAAACTGTGGAAATTATTATGCAAGAGGCTCCCACTCTACTTTTTGTCGATTTTGATTTTGCTAAACAAGTGAGGTCCATTATTGTTACCAGGTGGAATGGATTCAACACTCCATTGCACACATTGGCACATGCTCTGAAACCAAAATTTTATGATGAAGAATTCATTGCTGAAAGCAATGGGAAGAGAAAGGTTTCACATAAGGACAAGGAGGTGGCCAATCGGATGAAGAAAGCCTTTCAGAGGATATTTCCAGCTTCTTTACAAACTGATGTAAGGCAAGAATTTGCCTGTTTGGATGCTGGATTAGAGGATTTTGCAGACATATCATCTTTGGATGAGAGGAGGACCATGGACCCAATTAAGTGGTGGACTTATCATGGGGCAAGTGGTGTTCATTTGCAAAGTCTTGCCACTCGTATTCTATTGCGAGTGGCAAGCTCTTCATCAACAGAACGAAATTGAAGCACTTAAAGTTTCATTCATAGTGTGAAGCGCCACAAGTTGGGATTGCAAAAGGCAAAGGACCTTGTATATGTGCATTCAAACCTACGCTTTCTGTCTTGTAGGGGTGAAGAATATACAAGTGGACCTCATAAAGAGTGGGATGTGGATGCACAATGTCCAGATTTAGGGCTCTCTCTTTTTGCTCTTGATATTTGTGTCAATGGTGATGCAAGTGCATCTAGAAGGACTAGTAGAGTTGCTCCTTCCGCTAAACAAGCATCTTGTTCTATCTTTGTTGATGAGGATGAGGAGTTGTATTAGTAATGAATCTATGATATGTTAATGTAGCCATGATTGTCTTTAGTTCATGTTTTATTTCATTTTTAGCACATATAGCCTCACATATAAAAGTTGATTTTGGTGTCTTGGATGTAAAGCCTCATCTATAAAGGCTAATTTTGGATATTTGCATCATGTAATAATCTGTTGGAGTTAATATAAATTTGGATTTCCTTCTAAAATGTCATTTATATGTCTTATTCTTTTTTTCTTGCAAAATAATGTGTTAAAATTTATTTAATATTGACTATTTATAATATATATGATGTTTCGGCCGCGTTTCCATTTTTCGGGGGTCGAGTTTCGGACTGTCCTCGTTTCAAAAACTTCTAGGCATTTCGTTGTTTACTGCAACTTAGCTTCAATGTCCTTTAAGCATCCCAATGACAATTTCCAAATTAGTTTCCAATAGCAATCACATTAACCATAAATTTCATTGGTAGTAACTGTAGATAGATCATGAATAATAAAATGCAGAAGACAATTAAAGGCAAAGGGACACCAGATTTAGCAGATGTCAGGAAAAACTCCAAGATGGGGAAAACCATTTGATAAATTCTTCTTATTATTGTATCAAATGTTCAACAAAGAGAGAGAGTACAAAAGTCAAAATTGACTTGCCAAATCATAGTCAAAACAGCCTTGCAAATCTGAGATTTTCTGCAATAGTCAACAACGCTAACCAGAAAGTCAGCATTGGTCAAATCAGTAGCAAAGAGTCCTCTTTGGAGCTCGGTCAAAGGCAGTCAAACTCGTCTTTCTGAAGTGGTGAGGGTCAACCCAAAACAGTGACATAATCAACGGTCAACCTTGCAATTAGTCTACGATCAAAGTCAACAAAATGCCTTAATTCCTGTGCCAATAAATGCGGCCTGCCAAAAACAAAATTCTAGAACAAAAACCGAAGTCAAAGGAGGTCATAAGCCTGCATGATGATGTGGCCAACCTTGACAATTTGCACGTGTGTGGGTATAAATTAAAAACACATTTCTACTTATCCTAAATTGATGATCTTTAGGTCAATTTTGGTCCTCTCGAAAAGAGGAATTCAATGCAATCATCATCTCCATCAAATGAACTATCCAAAGTGAAATTTGGCCCTAGTTGCCAATTATAACAAATAAGCACCCTTGAAATATGCTAACATATGTAATGTCCTCTTTTAATCAATTGGCCTAAGGGGAGGACAAAGTAGCCTATCCAACCTTGTAGGATATAGTCATTTATAAAAGGGGGAACCGATTATTTAATGTTATTGGGGTAACATTGGATAATTTGGGGTAATTAGAGGAAAACTTATAATAAAAGCCCAATTTAGGGCAAAATGGAGGGAAACTTGTTAGCCCCTCAAATTAAAATTAGAAAGCAAGACCCCAAAGGGAATATATAAAAATGAGAGAGGAGAATCATTTTACTCATCATGGATGGTGGATCGTTTTGATTTTTTAGCCGAGGCTCTTGGAGGGTTTTCAGACCCCTTCTCTCTCATTGGTTTCGGTGGTGAAAGATTCCACCCTACCCAATCCTTTCTCTCTAATATGTTCAACATAATCTCTGAGACATCCTTCATCTATTTTGTGGCAACATCGGTTATTGAGTGAGTAATTGTGTGGCATTGTCTGTGGAGTAAAGGACTGTTCAAGGCTCTTTTGGGACAACGCGGGACAGCAAAGGAAAGTTTGAGCAATGAAGGGCTAATTTGTCACGGTGTAGGCATGTTCAAGGTTTTTCCAGGGGCAGCAAGTGAAACTTGAACAACGAAATAGCCCTGAAACCCTACTTGAGGCAACAACCCGCCTTGAAGGACTCTTTATTGTGGCAGCGCAATTGTTTATAAGGTTGAATCTTTGGCAGCAAAGTTCCCTAAGATTAGGTCTAAGTCTAATTTATCCCTTTGTGACAGTAAGAGCTTGAATAAACCCCATTGTGACAGCAGTGATAGCAAGCCACCTCTGAAGGGTTCTTAATGGCAGTTGCTCACACCTAAGGTCAAATATGAGGTAGTGAAATCATTTCTGAGTTCTGTTGAGGATCGCAAATCCGTCTGAAGATGAAATTGTGGTAGCAAGCCCTTCTGAGGTCTGTTATGGGCAACAGTGTTGAAATTTGATGACTAAAATGTTTCCTACAATCCCAACCCAGTTTTAGTTTCACCTTATCACGCCCATTCAGTTAAATGCCCTTTCCCATAAACATATATTCAACATATAGAATTCTGGAAATTAAATTTTCAGATTAAAACACATGGGACTGTCAACACATGCTAAAAATAAATATGGGCATAAACGAACCAGCAATACACAGAGTTTTGGTCAACTTAGACCCAGGCAAAACCCCTTCAATCTTCTTCGGGGACAACCTGTTAGAGAGCTCTTCAAATTTATTTATCTTTCAAGTTCAAGAAAAATACATTTGTAGACAAAACAAAACAACAACATACAACTTATCTCTTCAGCCCAAAACTCCTTAAATTGTGCCCACTTTGCCTCAATTTTCGTGCCCACTTGAAGCTGAAAATATGTACTGTACAGATATGGACTGTATTGTACAGATTTTGTCCAGACTGTACAGATTTTTTTCCAGAAAATTAAAAACTTCTCTCGAACAATGTGCAACTCACAACATTAAATGTTGTGTATTGTACCTTTGGTTGTCTTCTATGCCTCGATTTCTATGCCCAGCTTTGCCCAGAAATCACTCGTTCAGCTTGCTGCAACAAATTTCTCCTTTAGAATTTTTCTCCAGCTCTCGACCTCATTTCTCCAATCTACTCATGAAGAATGAATGCAGTCTCTCTTTTCATTTCCCCCTTTTGTTTCCCTAAATAACTTATGCAACCCTAAGATCTAATGGCTCAGATTCATTTAGATCAAGGGATGAGAATAAATGTGCATTTAATTCTCACTTTCTATTTTTAACTCACCCATTAAATAAAGTACCCACATTGTACTTTACGTCTAAAGTCACGTTTCACTTTATAATTTAACATTGACTTTACCACTTACAAAGTCACTTTCACTTTATAAAGTCACACTTAGGAAAAGAATTATTTTGGACACTTTTCCCTAGGTATAGACTAACCCATGGGAAACCACTTGTCCAAGGTACATTAAAAATCAACACTCCCCCTTATGGAGGAAAGTGTTCCTCACCACACCCATCTTGTCCCTGAAATGGACATGCTTGCCTCTTGGTAAGGACTTCGTGAGAACATCGGCCACCTGCTCATCTGTTGATATATACTACAGTTTCATTGCCCCCTTCTAAACATAGTCCCTAGTGAAATGATATATGATGTCAATGTGTTTCGACCTGTCATGATACACTAGATTGTCCGTGAGTTTAATGCAACTTTGATTATCATAGTGAATAACCATCGGCCTCAACAACTGATCAAATAGGCCATACAACAACTTGCGAAGCCAAATAGCCTCACAACTAGCCTAGCTAGCAGCCATATACTCGGCCTCAAATGATCTCAAAGCAACTTACTTTTGCTTTCGACTGAACCACGACACAACTGTCGAACCCAATCCGAAGCAACACCCTGAAGTGCTTTTCCTGTCAGAAGTACAACCTGCCCAATCTAAATCTATGTAACCTACCAACGTCACTCCACCTCCCCACCTATAGTCCAGACCATAATCAACAATCCCCTACACGTATTGAAGAAAGTGCTTTGCAGCAATCCAGTGCACCCTCTTGGGCTCAACCATGAAGTGGCTAAGTATATTCACTGCAAAGCATAATTTGGCCTAGTGTTGACCAAATACATCAAGGACCCAATAAGTTGCCTATACAATGTGGGATCCACCAAACTAGAATCGGAAGCATGAAGCTTCTTCCAGTTGGTCATCATAGGTGTAGACATGGGTCTACAGTCTGCCATGTGAAATCTACTCAATACATCCACAACATACTGCCCATGCCCCAGAAAGATATGCCCTTCCTCCTGCCACACCTCAAGCCCCAAAAACTAATGCATCAACCCAATGTCCTTCATCTCAAACTCCATAGAAAGATCCTCCTTGCAACCACTAATCAGTTCTTTGCCCCAGTAATGAACAAGTCATCAACATACAACACAAGAATGAGCAGGTCATCCCCTACAACAATGTAGTATAGGTTCAGATCTGCATCACTCTTCGTGAAACCCATCTGCTGCAAGTAAGTATCAATCCTTGAATGCCAAGCTCTCGAAGCTTGCTTAAGTCCATAGATTGCTAGACTCAACCGGCATACATGGTTCTCCTGCCCAAGTACCTCAAAGCCCTATCGCTGCTCAACATACACCTCCTCCCCTATAACTCCGTTCAAAAATACGGTCTTCACATCCATCTGATGGATCTGCCAAACCATTTCTGCAACAATAGAAATAAGGGACCGAATAGAAGTGTATTGAGCTACAAGAGCGAAGGCCTCATCATAATCAACTCCCTCTATCTGTGAGAACGATCTAGCCACAAACCTCGCCTTGAACTTCTCAATGATGTCACCCGCACCATGCTTGATCTCGTAGAGCCACCTAGAAGGCACAACTGACTTGCCCTCAGGCCTAGGCACCACTTCCTAGAGATTGTTCTTAATGATAGAGGCATACTCCTCCACCATAGCCTCTCTCCATACCTCCTGGCTAGCATCCTCCTCATAGCTAGTAGGCTCAGAGTCAACAATGCTGGTAGCCTTGGCTACATAACTGCAAAACCGCTCAGGTGGCACACCGTCCATGTTCACTCTCTTCGAAGGGCCAACGGACTCCCCTTCCTTCAAGGTGTCTTGAAGCTACTTGGGCCTCCTCTTCCTTAAGAAGCTTCCCCATAGGGAACCTGCTCCTCTACCTCCCAGCCTGGTGAACCTGAAGGTTTGCCAACTGACCCTGGTTGCCCGTACCAGCACCTGTCCTCGAAGAACCTATACTCGCACCTGTGCCTTTGTCAACTGAAGTGCCATTTGAACTATGTACCAGTGGACTCCCTAAAGAAGTGCTCCTTGAACTTGCCACTGGTGCCCCAGATGTCACTGACACTGAAGCACCTCATGTACCAGTCGATCCAAAACCCTGAGGTCCTACTCCCAGTGCCTAACCTCCCTGCTGAGAAGAAGTTTGTGACTCTCTCTCATCATACTCTCGTGATCTTCGATAGGCCCTCTCCTCCTCGAACTTCACATCCCTCCTAATCACCACTCTCTGTTTAAAAGGAATGAACATCTGATAGGCCTTCAAAGTCTCGTTGTAACCCATAAAGATACCCTTCTATGCCATGGGTTCCAACTTCGTCCTCTGCTCCTTGGAGATATAAGAATATGTGAGACATCCAAAGATACGAAGATGTCCCACATGAGGCTTCTCTCTAATGAACGCCTCCTCCGCAATCATATTCCCCAATACTCTGAGAGGACTCCTATTCTGAAGATAAACAGCAGTATTGCAAGTCTCAACCCACAAAAACAAAGGCAACCCCTAATCATGAATCATCGTTGTAGTAGCCCCAATAATAGCTCTGTTCTTCATTGCAGACACCCCATTCTGCTGGGGGTTGTAAGGAACTGTGAACTCTCTCCTAATGCCCTCCTGTGCACAGAAGTCAGAAAACCCGCTCACCACCATTGTCTTACCTCAAGACCCGAATCTTCCTACCTGTCTGCTTTTCCACAAGAGCTTTGAACTCTTTAAAGCAACTAAAGACCTCACTCTTGGTCTTCAGGAAATATATCCACATCCTCCTAGAGTAGTCATCAATCAATATAACATAACACTCATAACCACCCGAAGACACATGAGACATTCGACCACTAACATCACAGTATGAATCAATTCTAGTATACCTGTAGATTTGTCGTCGCTCGCTGGGAATGGTAACTTGGTGTACTTGCCTAAAGCACACCCTCAGCAGACCTCATATTGCTCGACACTGAAATCAATAACTCCAGTAGTGATCTCCCTTAGTACTCCCAAAGCTCCATGATGCATATGCGTCATCCTCCAGTGCCATAACTCGCACAAGTCTCTGTTGTTGGTGGTACTAGTGAGAGTGCTACTAGCTGTCCTACTCACTAATGCTCCTGCCGACTAAAATCTGAACCTGTATAGTTTCCCAGAGCGGACTCCAATCACTTTGGCCTAAGTGATGGAAGCTCCCTTGCGATGCATCAATACTTGCCCTCCTGAGAAACTGACGTCAAACGCCTTCTCCTCCATAATAGACACTAAAATCAAGTTCTTCTTCATTCCCGGAACATACAAAACATCCATGACCTTCAAAGGAGGCAAAGACTGCCTCTCAAAGGTCACAATCCCCAACCAACAACTCGCACAGTGTGGTCATCTCCTAGTACAATCTCAATATCAAGTGCCCTCTCTACAAGCTCTGAAAAAAACTCACGTGCACCTGTCATATGGTAGGAAGCCCCGCTGTCTATGTACCACACATCAAATGATGTACTCCTACTAGATGTAAAAGTAATAAATGAAACGTCCTGATCAAACTGTGAAGCAAATTGCTCCACCTCTGTTGAAGCTACAGTACCCTTCTTCCCCTTGCTCTTCCTCTTAGGACATGTAGCAGCATAGTGTCCCATATTCTGACATGCCCAACATTTGACTTTGGACATATCCATATATTTCTTCTTCTTCTTCTCCTTTCCCTCAGCCCCATTTGATGAGGCCCCTTTCTTGGCCTTCCCTTTGTTCTTCCCCCTAGCTATCAAGTCTACATCCTCCTCATCTGCTATCTTCACCCCACCACTGCCAATCTTTTGTATCTCATGTTGTACACAATCATCACAGAATCAGTCCCAATATGGAAGATACTCCCTAGAGGTAACAGCGTCTCCAAAGACCTCCCAAGACTTAAGAAGTCCCGCTATAGCTATCCTAACTAACTCTATGGGTGCAACTTCCTCACCAATAGCAGTCAAATCATCACTTACCCAAGATAATGAACTACACTTTCAGCCTTTGTCATTCTAATGTTCTACAATTGTTCTTTGAGTACCATCTTCCTGCTCTCATTGGTACTCTAATAGAGAGTGGTCAGAGTTGTCCACATCTGATATGCATATGTGTTTCCTCTCACCTGAGGAACCACATGATCCTTCAGATTGTCCATCAAAATCATTTTTCCTTTGAATTATTTTTTGTGAATTCAACAAGTTTATCTGCAACAGTAGGAGGCACAACCACTTGGCACAATATGTCCCAAACTACTGCGTCCTCAAACATTGTCTGAATTATGTCCTTCCAAACAGCATAGTTTGATATCTCATCCAGTTTATCTTCTATCCTTAAGAACATGGCCATGACTACTATCCAAAATTTACAAAACCAAGAAAATAGAGCAATTAACTTTCCAGCACACCTTGTTGTCTCAAAAGTTCAGTCTGTGTGAAATTTCACCTTCTTGTCCAAAAATATCAGTTTGTTGTCCAAACTAAGTTTGTTGTCCAAAAATTCAGTTTGTTGTTCAAACCATTTTTTGTTGTTCAAACTGCAATTTTCAACCATGGGTCCGATACCATGTTGAAATTTGATGATTAAAACGTTTCCTGCAATCCCAACCCGGTTTTAATTTAACCTTATCACTCCCATTTAGTTAAATGACATTTCCCATAAACATACATTCAACATATTGGATTCTGGAAATGAAATTTTCAGATTAAAACACATGGGACTGTCAACACATGCTGAAAATAAATATGGACATAAACATACCAGCAACACACATAAAAATACACAGATATTTGGTCAACTTAGACCCAGGCAAAACCCCTTCAATGTTCTCCGGGGAAAACCTGTTAGAGAGCTCTTCAAATTTATTTATCTTTCAAGTTCAGGAAAAATATATTTGCAAACAAAACAAAACAGCAAAATACAACTTATCTCTTCAGCCCAAAACTCCTTGCCAATTGTGCCCACTTTGCCACAATTTTCGTGCCCACTTGAAGCTGAAAATATGTATTGTACAGATTTCCATACCGCTATATGGATTTTTTTCAAAAAAAAATCAAAACTTCTCTCGAACGGTGTGCAGCTTACAGCATTGAATAATGTTCGTACTATACATTCTGATGTCTTCTATGCCTCGATTTATGTGCCCAGCTTTGCCCAGAAATCACTCTTTCAGCGTGCTGCAACAAATTTCTCCTTCAGAACTTTTCTCAAGCTCTCAACCTCCTTTCTCCAATCTGCTCATGAAAAATGAATGCAGTCTCTCTTTTCTTTTCCCCCTTTTGTTTGCCTAAATGACTTTTGGGCACCCCTAAGATCTAATGGCTCAAATTCATTTAGATCAAGGAATGAAGAATAAATGTGCATTTAATTCTCACTTTCTATTTTTTAATTCACCCATTAAATAAAATACCCACATTGTACTTTATGTCTAAAGTCACTTTTCACTTTATAATTTAACATTGACTTTACCACTTATAAAATCACTTTCACTTTATAAGGTCACACTTAGGAAAAGAATTATTTTGGACACTTTTCCCTAGGTAGAGACTAACCCATGGGAAAACACTAGTCCAAGGTACATTAAAAATCTACATTGAGAGACAGCAAGTCAGTATATCTGAGAAGCAAGGAAGCATGGGAAATCTTCCCTGTAGCAGCACAATTGGAAACACCGTTGGAGACAGCAATGGAGCACTTAGGCCACAGAGGAACCTACAGGCCTGTGGCAGCCAATGCTGAGGTGTTGTTAGCAGAACAAACAGAGGCTGCATCAAATTGGAGGAACCAGCTGAGTGGGACTAAAACAACAAGGTCAAATCCAAGGTAGGACCCTAGCTGGCTGTAAGGTTAGATCAGTAGTATAGGGGCAGCAGGAACTGATGGTGAATTAACTATAGTATCCTGTTGTAAGGGATCATGGACTTGTAATTGTTGACTTGGTTTGTTTGTAATATGTACGAGTCGTTGGTAGAATCAATACTGGTTACACTGCTTGTTGAATTCAATATCATCTCTGTCGCAGAAATTGAAAGAATACTGTGATACTAGTTGGAATGCAACTTTTGTCATGTGCTCTTTTCAACCCTAAGGGGCACTACAACATACAACCAACATAAAAGCATCCATTGCTTTAGTCCTCCATCAATCCTGAGCTTTCTTATTTGTCACACATAGATATACATATTCAGTAATAATCAGACTCCATATAGGCTTTAATAAGAGAATAAAATGCATGTTTCTTCAAAAACACTTCAGAGACACAGACTTGTAACCATTTCTGAATAAAAGGTTTCATCATAAAACCTGAATGAATAGCAAGACAATTTCAGCATACAAACTGACCTCCAAAAACAAGACCTTCAACTTTTTGCATGGCAGCGATCCTTACTGACCAGTCCTGCTCTGGTGTAAGCATCCCAGCAATCTTATCCATTTCTCTGACTAATTCCTTTTCAGAATAAACTTTTATAGGATCAACAGGCTTCTCAGTGACATCATTATCACCTGCCATTTGACACTAAACCATCAAATGGAGTTTGAAATATCCTCTTTTAAAACCAGATTTCTATAGAAATAAGCTAGTGGAAACTCGAAGAAATAATTCCATGAAGACAATAAGATTGAAAATACATCCATGAACAGATCACGCAATTAGATAAAGCAATTCTGCTCAAACATCCACACAAAATGAAACCATACACAGACCAAAAAAAACAAGTACTGTCACTCAACAGGATCCACTATAAAGTTCACCCAGAACCAAGCGTTGTATTCAACTGTTTAATAGGTGAGTCTTTTATGTGCAGAGAGTTAAGGCACATGCACCTAATTATCCAATAATTCAAGAGTTTCAATCCAGCATGTCTTAGCCTTACTGAATCTGCTGCATGAAAGATGAGTTGGAGAACACTTTCCGCTTCTTAGCAATCCTTTTAACAGTTTTGATAGAATAGTTACAGTAGCAATTACTGATGAAGTAGCGACTTTGAACCGAACATATGAAGCAAAAACAACAGTACTCAATACAGTCCATTGCATATAACTTGCTACAAGTTGGCAATAATGGATATATCCAAAACAGTGAAGAAAACTAACAGTACTCCCAAAATTCCCTTTGCGCAGAAAAATTTTGAATCAGCAAGAGAATTATAACTGGCTCTAGATCAAATATCAAGGCATGGTGATAACAAGTGCTGCACTAAATTTAAGAATTTCAATTTTTTCCTTATACTTTAATGCAAAGAAGAAAACACAAGAGAGAGTACACATCAGTGCAATTACAACTCGACGTTTAGTGCCATCACCTCTCCTTGATCCCACAACAACTTGAATCATATATCTATTACTCAGTAATTGTCCATCAATGATTGCCATGTTTCTAATACATTTTAGAGAATACACGTATCCCTTGGGAGAAAAAAAAAATAATCTGTATCAATGGCGAACACAAACTAAAATATTTCAACTTTCAACGAACACAGGTAAACTCCGATAGAAGAAAATAGGCAATAGTATCAACTACACTTAGTGCATGTGCTTGTCAACTGTGCACAAGTGCACAGATTATATATATCTGAACAGATTAAGAATTTGACAGAGTTGTTTAACTTTATTTACTGACTATGCAACAAATTTCATGATGTTATGAACCATGCACCTTAAAAATGATAAGAAGTCGATGAATCCAATCCACTGAGGGTGGAACCTCCTTTTACAATCAATATAATATAACAGAAGATATGATGATCCTAAGACTAGGTCTCCTTGGTATATATATACATATATATAGGAGACAAAGTGCACAATTATAATGAAAGGTTTTGGCCTACATAACAATATAACAATAGAAATGTAATAATTGAATATCTGGAGCTTAATAAGGGATTTCAAGATTAACATGGGGCTTGACTAGGTCTTAACATGCCCCACCACTTCAAACAAGTGTTGTCCTCAACACTTGACTATAACTTTAGGAGTCTCTACATGAATAACTCATATATCCATGTCACCGCTTCCACTAGTAAGTTCTTCCATTTGTTGAGGAACTTAGCAATTGCTCAATTTCTCAGCTGCTTAACCCTTATTTCAAGGATTATTGCTGGTTCTAGTATGATTATCCCTTCTTTAATCTTTGGTAAAATAGTTTGCACTGAAATCTTGTCACCTATTACCATCTTTAAGCAAGAAACATGGAAGATTGGATGTACACATAAAGATCAAGGCAACCCAAATTTGTAAATCATGTTTGCAAACTTCTGCAACACCTTACAAGGGCCATAATACCTCGGTGTTAATTTATCTGGACTATAGGATTCAAAACCAGCCAGTTCGAAGTATAAACCAGTCAAACTGGCCGATTCATTAGGCTGAGCCATCCAACCAGTAGAAGAACCAGTTTTGAACCTTGCAGGCTAGGGTTTCTGGGCCTAACTGGCCATGAACTGGTCAGTTTATTGTCAGGCCAGCCGTGAACGCCACAGAAGGTGGTTTTGTGGTTTTTGAAGCAGTTTTGAAGGAAACTAGGGGTTGTTTCCCTCCAAAAACAGCCCCTTCAAGCCTTTAAAAGTATGTGTCCCCTCTCATTCGCCTCACACATCTAAACCCTAGCAATGTTGGAAATCAATGGTAATGTTAAATTCTTAAAGTAAAAGAGATGAAAATTCTTAAAATCAATCATTTTTACTTAAATTTTTAACATTGCCATGAAATGACTCAGGATGTTTGAGAGTGGTTTCAACCTCATTGGATTTCAGGATTTGGGGGATTGCAATGTTTCCATTTGATTATGTCATGTGTGAGGGTATGTGATTTGCATTTGATCAAGAGCATGAAGTCCTTCAAGTACCTTGATGTTGGTGGCATTGATTGTTTAACTTTGTTGATGTTGGTGGTATTGATTGTTGAACTCCTCTACCATGGCTTTAACAAAAATGCACCCCTCACTAGAACGAAAATTATTGGTGATGCATGCTAAGCTTTTTCTACCATATTACAAGGTTGAGGAGATGTGAACCCTTCACTCAAACCAAAATCATTGGTTAGGCATGTTAAACTTTTTCAATTTCTACCATATTACAAGGTTGAGCAATCCAAGTCTAAAAACTTTGAGCTAGATGATGTTTATGTAGCTCTTGTTAATGATTCCATTTCTAATGGTGTTGAATCAATGATGAGTTTAATGAGTAATCATGTTGATCAACGGTTTGTAGTTTATGTCTAGTCATGTTGTTGCTACTACTACTATTGAGGTTGCAGAGGAGCCTAAGGAGTCCTCAAACTTTGAGCAGATGATATTTATATAGCTCATGTTGATGATCCCATGTCTAGTAGTGGTGATGAGTTTGATCATGATGAGCAGTGATCATGTTGATCACTGATATGTAGACTTGTATTAGGCTAGTGGCCCCATAGCTTGTAGCATTTTTTTCGAGTCTAGGGGCCATTTAGAGCCTCATTGATTGTGTACTTTATTACAAATATGCATTGCACTCGATGCCATTTTGATATATTCACCTTTATATGGTATATAGATGAGCAAACTTTGCATATTTTGTCTTTATTGGTTTGGAATCATGGTTTTAAATCTTAAAAATATTTTTTTTCATTAAAAATTAATTATTTCATGTATTTTTTTAAAGACCAGTTCATTGATATCTGACCAATCCCAGTTTCACTAGTTCCAATTTGATAGGTGGACCGGTCCAGTTACTGGTTACAGTTTTGAATACCATGATATGGACACATACACCATGAACCATCTTTTTTCTAACCATCATCATTGGTGAAGTGAAAGCACTTTGGCTTAAGTTGAATGATGTTAGCCTCTAACATTTCTTGAATCAGACCCCTAATACAACCTCACTTCTCTTAACAGTTTATGTTACCTCTATCTGCAATCATTACATGAGATTTTAGTGATGGAAATAAAAAGCAACTGAGAAGTTTTGCCAATTTGTAACTAATGAAGTTATGGGTACTACCTTAATCAATCAACACTATTTTCTTTTTGATATATCTTTCTATCTTGAGGGATTGTGGAGTATTGGTGCCATCCAATGCATGACAACATATTGTCAGCGTAATCTCTTCTAGCTCTAGATCATGTGACGATTACAATTCTCGATCTTCTTCCTCTTCACGATCTATGTATAATGATTTATTCTCACCACATTTGTAGCCCTTACAGTACTTGCTAACATAAATGAAACATAGTCCTTTTGTTTTTTTCATCCATTTGCGGAGGTGTCAACCTTTTCGGTTGAGTGAGAGGTTAGGAGAGGGAACATGATGTTCTCTATAATTGTCGATGACCACACTTCTAGTAACTCTTTTTACTTCAACTTTCCTTGCCAGGCTGAAAGCATGCTCTATGGACTTTAGGTTCAAAGAGACGTGCCTCATGTTGGATGCTTTCCATTAAAGTTTCAATAAAGAGGTCTAACAAATTGTACTTGGAAGTTTTCTTTATTTTGAAGCTAACTTTTGGAATCACTGAATGAGCTATGTAATTGGACTTGTTTGCCAAAGATTTACCAATTGACTAAAGAATGTATTTCTCTTAATATCCCTATACTATGCTATCAATTCCTCCATAAAAATGGACCAAGATACAATAGAATTTTTTCCTCTCACAACACCATTCATATCATACAAATCGATCTTGTTCTAAATACATGGATGTAATATTTACATTTTGTAAAGCTATCACTTGGCATACATCAAACCATTGATATTTTTGGAATATCCACATTATAGGATCATTATCATCAAACTTCCTCATATCAATCCTCAAAATGAAGTAGCTCCTTAGTGCCGTATTGAATCTCTAATAACATGGATCTTAAGGTGCTGAAAAATCATGATCTTTGAACTCAATCTTTATTTCCTCCACATTTTCAAGATTCCCTTGCATCTTAGCATTTCCTTTAGGAAGTTTATCCTCTCAAGTATGTAAGAGGTTGGTGGACATGGAGTTTTTCAAATCTTCCATATTCTTTCCATCTTATCCATTTTGTTTTCCAATTTCTTTCCCTCTTCAAGATATTGAGAAATTTCTTCTCTTTCTTCTTGAGTAATGGTAGAGCTATCTAGGGGTTTATTTGCTGAAGTATATTTTGAAGCACCCTTAGGAGCCATGTGAGAAAATAATAATACTCTTTTTCCTCTTTATCACAAATTTTGAATCACCAAAATAAATCCTCCAACCAAAATTCATGCCAATTCTAAGTTATGTATCTTTCAAAACCATAACTTGTAGAGTATTTGGATGGCTGACCTTTGTCCTCATATATATTTGAAATTTGATCCCTTTCAAGCCTGAAATTTTGGCATGTCGTATTTTGATATGCCTTTAGTAATTCCACAAGTTCGATCAAAAAATGATGTTCCTCATGATTGTTATGGCAAGTTGCCTATAACTTCTCTAGAAAAAAGTCATAACAAACCTACCTTCCAAAGGGTATATCTCTAAAATTATAGCAAATCAAGATCTGAAATTTTGACCACTTACACCTTGATATCTCTCCCTAACAGCTGCAAAATTTCATGTTGTGAGGCCTCCCCAAAAAAAGTCTAAAGCCAAAATTCCAATATGACTAACTTGAAACTGATTTTAAAGATCAATCACAAACCCTAACTTCAACAAGGTGTATCTCCGATAGTATAGCAAACAAGAATTTGAAATTTTGAGCATAAATACTTCAATATTTGTTCTCTATCTCCTCAAAATTTCACTATGCGCAGCTTCTTAGAAAAAAGTTTTAGTGAAAAATGCCAAGACTATATTCGAGGATAAAAAAATCATAGCCCTGATATCAAATGTTATGAACCACACGCCTTAAAAATGATAAAACTTGTTCTCCTTCATATATATAGGAGACAAGGGTACAATCATAAAGAAAGGGTACAATGAAAGGTTCTTCTTAAAAATGATAACACTAGTTGTCCACATATATAGGAGACAAAGGTACAATTATAAAGAAATGGTACAAGAAAAGGTTCAGGCCTACATAACAATATAACAATAAAAATACAACTCAATATCTAGGGCTTAACAAAAGGGGTTTTAGGGTTAACGTGGCCTTGACTAGGGCTTAACACATGCATTCCAACATAATGCAAATCATCTAGCTATAATGAAGTGTACATCATTTTATGATCCAATAGGCAAATAATGCCCAATGTGCACTCAAGATGGTTAACTATTATGAGCTATAGATAGCATATTTCTCTGGTAATTAAAAAATTAAAGCAAAACAGAAATAAAGAAACAAATAAAAAAAATGCCCAAACAAGCATGAACTAGATAACTGTCCAAACGAAAAAGAGACTGCCATAAATCATAACAACCTTTCTCAACTTTAGCGTTGGTGGTAATTAAACAAGAAACCAAAGCAAGAGAAAGAAATTCAACAAATAAAAGTCCTAGGAGCATAAATAGACCCCAATGATTAGATAATAATTAAAAAGCCGGGAGATGATACTTTACAAATCGGTAGACAATCGAACTAAGACATTCTTGAGCTTAACTTCTTGGAGAAAATTGAACACAAGTAGTGAAAGCATGAGAAACAATTCAAAATAAGTACAAAGTTCCCATAACAAAACTTGATGCCTTTGCTGAAGAAACTTCAATTCTCTAAATGATAACATGAACTTCCATAAAGTCAAGTTCAACCTCAATCTACAAAGAGCAATCTCCAAAGTGAGAAAACAAGAAGGCCTTGAATGCCTTTATACAGCAATACCAAAGCCCTCTCACCATAAATAGTCTACCATAAGAATGAGAGTTGAGACTCAAGCTAGGATGATGTAGAATTTGGTGCAAAAAAATACAACTTGAGACTTTTGAAGTATAAGCCATTATCATCATAATATCATCCTCTTGATTTCAAGAAAGAATTGCATCTTCAGAGACAATCGAATAGCTAAGAAAATATAATGCCATAAGAGGCCCTCATATTGAATGGCAAAAAGGAACAAGAAAAAAAAAACCCAATGACTGGCTTGCTATTCCAATCCCAAATTTAACAATATTCATGAAAAACAAAAATAAAAAGAGCAGACAAAAAGAACTCATCTTGGGGAAGGGAGAATGTCACAAAAGAATTTATAAATCTCATTCTAGAGAGATGACTAATCAAGCAGAGCAGTGTAACTATTAGAATTTTTTACTTTTTTCTCCAAAATCCAACGATACTACTTTCAGAAATATGGAGAATTTTAGTTGTTTAAAATGCATTTTTGAATGTATAAATGGAAATGGTGCCCTGGAAAATCCCCAAGGTGGTCAATTTCTGCAGATTAGGCACAATTAGGCCAAAAAGAATGCCCAGAAGAGAGAAAAATTGTCTAACGGTTAGACCACTGTGATTCACAAAATTTGATTGTAACATCCCTAGGGAACTTTTGCCCTTAGGGATTGATAGAGTACATGACCAACTCTGTATTCCACTAATATCACAGTACTATTTTTAAATTCTTTTGGATAGAAGTAATAACAATCTTAGTAAATAGTGTAATCAATGAGCAAATTCCACCAACAGTACAGGCATGTGGTACCAGTTCACCAAATACATACTAGGTTATAAATCCCAGTACTACTAAAATTCAATTCTATGACTATTAATAATCCTACTGCCCTAGGGCCATTAGTCTGCCCTTCAGATAGCCAGCTATTTGCAATGGGTCATTAGGGAAAATTGCCCTCAGTAGCCTGTTGCCTTTATATATAAGCCTCCTGCTATAAGCCCCTGTCCAGAAGCCTTGAAATTACCTTGGAGCTGTGGCTAGTGTCAAAATGGGCATTTGCTTCCCTCAAGACTACTTTGTTGCCACAGAGCAATTAATAGCAGACATTGTTGCCAGGATTGGTCACTGTGTGTGATCTAACACTGGTATCTGGTCTCCAGGAATCTGCGGCTGCCTCAGCATGAACTCAAGTAGGGACTGCTGCTTGCTGGACATGATCACCAACCCTAACCCAGGCCTCACAAATCCCGTACTATCACAGACAAGCTCTGTGCTCTTACAGAGCTCTGCTGCCTCCGGAGAAACCCTGGTGTCACGCCACTGCTTCAGCCCGTGTCTAGGTAGGGCATGCTGCCTCAGATGTTGCCCTAGAGGGCCTCCGCTAACTCTGGTGGGTTTATTGCTCCACAGACACCTTGTTGCCCTTGGTTTTAGGCCTCAAGCATCCTCACTGTCTTGGACAGAAACACAGAATATCTCCTCAAATCAATTAACACAGAAATCACCTTGCTTGCCAACAACCAAATAAGAAATGCCTCAGAAAATTATGTTAAACAAAGGAGAAAGAAGAGGAGATTGGCTAGGGTGGGATCAGCACCACCGAAACCAATCAAGGGAAATTAGGGGTCCTAAAATCCTCGGAACCTCAGCTCAAAAACAGAAATATCCAATCAAATCAATCATGATAAAATGATTTCATCTCTCTTATTTATAGATTCCTTATGGGGTCTACTGCTTATTTTACTGTGAGGGGTTACAAGTTTCCCTCCACTTAGCCCCAATTCTGGCTTTCACCACAAGACTTGTCCCAATTACCCCAAATTTACCCAAAGCTGCCCCAAAACATTGGATAATGGGTTTCCTCCTTTATCATTGAGTATAGCCTACGGGGCTGGATAGACTACTTCATCCTCCCCATTGCAATTAATTAGAAGGGAACATTACAATGATATAGAGTTGAAACTAGAACTTTAAATAAATCCTAAAGGACCCTATTTATTGGCCCATATGATAGAAGCAAATCCCATCTCCCAACTGAAATGCAACTCACTTTAAAAAACCATATCACAATTGAATGTACTAGGCACAATGCAGAACAAATGCAATTTCAAAGAGTTAACAATAGCCAACAAAACCTTGGTTCATCGGTGAAGATTGACAAAGTATTAAGCCATTCACCAGGATTTCCTCCTTGCTGTAGTCTGGACCATTCAAATGCCATGCTAAAAAGGGGCTGAGGATGGGTGGAAGTTCCAGGCTGATTTAGTCAGATGAACACTTTGATACAAACCCTAACCCTAGGACATTAAAACCTAAAACTTCAGTGAAAAGTATTGTAAGTTAACAAATTTTGCTACACATACTGTTGGAAATTACTAACAGCCACCACACAGTAATCACACTCAGAAAATCTGAGTTTCAAATCTGCGACTCTGTTTATTTGAAGGAGGGTAGAGCATTTGGGAAGGTGGACAGGACCAACAGCAAGCAACCACCCTCTCAAATAATAATAGTGACACATGTTCAATGGGAATTACATTGAATCTAAACATATGCAACAATTGGGACTGCTACACGAAGTCAAACCGTACTTAACTAGTGTACTTCAATGCTTGGATAGAAAGGTCAGTAAGGACTGTAGCTCAACTGGAGAATATGCTAGGCATTCAAGCCTGCTATCTCCTTGAAAGTTGAGATCTCTGCCAAATCCAACTCCCTTCATGCAACCACTACCTAGGGATCAGCACTCTCTTAACTAACTATATGCAAATTTAGAAGTGAACTGCTAGAACTGAAAATAGCATCTAACTGGAACTACACCTAGAAATAGCATTAACTGAAAACAAACAAAACCACTAGTTCTAAATCTGGAACTTACGTTTCTCAAACTAGAAAAGCTACTGATAAAAGCAAACTGCTGAACATTGGAAGTATCTTCAGAATGGGACATGAATACCAAAGCTATGCATGCACCCTCTTCCTCTCTCTCTCCTTAATAAATGTCAGCATTGCACCCTCATCCACTGTTGTACAGATCTGTACAGAATCTCTAACAGGAGCGTTGCCCTGCTACTATGCAGACCTGCACAGCTGTCACACCTGCCTGTACCTACTCTGCTATTATACCTAACACCGTACATTTTCTGCACGCACCCAAGCGTTTTTTGCTAGCTGCTGCCACTAATAGCACTGCAGGACATTTTTGAGGTACTAAAAATCCAGCAATCCCTTTTACCAAGGAAAGTATCTGCCAAAAACAAGATACTCCCTCACATCTAGAATTTCCCCTTAGCTAGGTGCTTGGTCAAACCACTGACCACCAAATAACCTAATGAAACATGACTCTGGATCACTGCTTGCATCTGTACTCTGAACTCTCTTCAAAATCTTCAAAGTGAAAATATTCTCTACAATGAACACTGCATCAAAAACCTGCCAAGCTCCTTCATTCTTCATGCCATCTTCATTGGTCAAAACCTTCTCACAACACTTCATGAACTCTTCAGGACTTCCTCCAATAATGAACTCATATGTATACAGGGCAGGACTAGTGTCTTAAATCTATAAATAATCAATTGAAATATGCACTAAACTCAGAACAGAACAGCATGAGTACACTCTAATTGACACTAAAATCCAAAACTTGTAGTGCATATATCAGCCCATCCAAGGCAACTCCCTCTTCCTGGGAGAACCCTCCAACAACTAGAATAAGTGTCTTATCAAGGTTAGCTAAAAGCTACCTTTAATGGAGTGAATCCTTTTGTAACAACATTATCCTGGTATTTTTTCATGGTACCATCAGCTGCAATCAAGGAATCAATCATTGATTCCACAGTGGGTTCTATATTCGTCTTCCCATCATTGGGGGAACCCTCTTCCGTCATGGCATCTTGCCATTCCTGCTCAACTGGATCAGTAGGTAGCCTATAAAGGCCACCTGCTCACAATCCTTACCAAAACTCGACCAGTTCCACAGTTGTCTCTTATGGTGACTAGTTGGCCATCAAACTTGGCCAAATACTATAAATCTATCATGCAAGAAACTGAAAGGAAACACCTTATTAAATCAGGAAAACACAAGACAATCTAACTCAAGTACATCACTCAAAGGTATCTGGAAAAATATGGAACCCAATCCATGTGGCATCATCACCCAACTTGTGTTATCCTCGTGAGATTTTTGCCCTAGGGTTTCTTCAATACTGATGTTTCAACAATTATTTTCCTTGCTTGTTTCAATGATGAGGTAGACAGAACATTCAATAATACAACATCTGATTAAACCATACACCTTCCTTTTGACAGTGGAGATTTCCACAGTTATTCATATTGTCTGAATAATCCAGAGAAAGGTTCAGACAACATACAACTTCCTTTCCGCAATAAGTATAACTATTACTCAATAATCAGAAAGTATAATATTGCATTCACTATCATAGAGAAATTCAACCACAGTTCCAGTAACATGATCCAAGTCCAACAAGTTTTGTTCAATGAACAGATATTTCCTACTTGTCCTATAAGTGAAACTGATGTTGTCCTATACTATCCGCAGACCAAACAAACAGTTATTAGCTTATTTCTTATTCAAAAAATTGAAACCAGAAAGTGTCCAATGACCTTAGGACATCCAAACCATCAAAATTCTTCTTCAGGATCGTTTTCCAAACAGGCAATGGTCCAATCTTGAAATCTTCCAGACCTCCTTCAACCAATTCAAGAAGCCCCTCCAAGCTCTGCTACAGGAGCACGAATTTTTGTAAGGCTTTCAGTCTGCTAGAGAAGAAATAATCCACTGACAGCTCAGAAAACCCTTCCATATCTACAGTAGAGCTTGGTATGGCCTCAGTATGGCCTCGGATCTGTAACAGACTACAATTAGCCCCCTCCCAACCTCAGAAATATTCTGGCCTACCTCAGAAGAATCATTTTGTACGAGTTTCAGGGAGAAAACTGCATAGATTCAACCTCAGTGTACTTTGTTCTGCTTGAGAAAGTTTGCCTCTGTTATGCCTCAAAACAGATTTGTCTAGCTTCAGGGAGATTTCGACTTCTTTGCTTCAGCTTCTTCACCAATTTTGCAATTCCTTAGATAGATAATCTACCTGTGCCAAAACAGAATGGAAAAAGAAAAGATAAGGTAGTTTTACTAACTAGGGTGGAATCTTCCACCACTGAAATTAGTAGGGAAACCGGGTCTTAAAACCCTCAAAGCCACAGCTTAAGAAAACAGATGTATTTTGATCCAATGTGATGATATTTTGATCTCAACTCTTCTCTATTTATAGATTTCTCCATGGGCTCCAAAATGTGAGAGGTTGTGGGTGAAACCCCCAATTTTGGGTTTTTTGGCCCCAGCCGACCCTATTTTTGTACAGTGTTGTTGGAAAAAATTGTGTTTTACCCCTTTATCAAAATATAGCCTACACAGTCAGATAGGCTATTTCATCCCCCATTAGCCCATCAATTTGGAGAGGACATTACAGTCCCCCATTCCCTAAATTGCTTGACCTCAAGCAATTGCAAGGGATGTTGTAAAACTCATTCTCCTTCCCATGTGGCATCTTATTCTTGTAGATACTTCCATCTAATAAGATATTCTAAAATTACTCTGCCCCTTAGGTTCTTTTCTCGATCTGCCATGGTTGCCTTTGGAATCAACTCTAGTTGCCCTTCTTCGTCCAATAGAGGCAATTCGATACAGCCTTCTTGAGACACACTACTTGGAAGATGTTATGAATTTTGCTCTCTCCTAGTAGTTTTAACTCATACACCACTTTGCCAATCCTTCGGAGAACTTTGTAAGGCCCATAAAACCTCGACTTCAACTTTTCTGCATCACTCTTATTGAGTGTAGATTGTCTATATGGTTGTAATCTCAAGAAGACTAAGTCTCCTACCTCGAAACAGCATTATGTTCGATGTTGGTCTGCATACATCTTTTGTCGATTTTGGGCAGCATGCATGTTTTCCTTGAGTACCATGAGAATGTCCTGGCTCTCTTGTATCCAATCTTTAGCAATTCAGGCCTTGCTATCTCCAAAAACCCTGTCGATAAAGGACGGTGCATCATAACTATACAGTGCTCTGAAATCTATCATCTCGATAGATAAATGGTAAGTGGTATTGTAACAATGCTCCCCAAGGTACAACAATTTGATCCACGCTTTTTGTTAACCAGTCACATAATTATGTAAGCATCCTTCAATCCACTTATTCACAATCTCTGTCTGACCCTCTGCCTGTGGGTGGTAAACAGTGCTAGGGGTTAATTCTATTCCCACTAGCCTAAAAAGTTCCTGCCAAAATGCACCCATAAGCCTACTGTCCTAATCGCTAACTATATACTTAGGTAGTCCATGGAGTCTAAAGACTTATTCGAAGAATAATTATGCTACCCATTTGGCCGAATAAATAGTTAGGGTTGCAATGAAATGTGCAAATTTTGTCAACCTATCAACCACGGTGTAGATACAATATTTACGTTGTGCTTTGGGTAGTCCTATGATAAAGTCCATTGAGATACTCTCCCATTTTTGCTTTGAAATTGGTAGAGGTTGGAGTAAACCTGCGGGTTGTGTGTGCTCGACCTTACTTTGTTGAGTTGTCATGCATTTCTTGACATATTTCATCACGTCTTCCTTAATATCTTTCCATGAAATCGTTCCCTGATCTATCGATAAGTTTTGAAAAATCCCTAGTGTCCTACTAATGATATGTCATGTATAGCTTTCAAGATCTTTTCCTTGAGTGTGGAGTCAAGGACCAAGTATATCCTATCTTTAGTAAATAATATCAGCAACGATTTTGTACCTATCATCTCGAATGAGTCCATCCGTTAGTGTGCAGGAAAACTTATTCTTAGAGTATTCTGGTAAGAGATGAGCCATGTTCCATGAGGTAACATGTTGCTGGTTTCCTCGATAGTGCATCAGCCACAATATTTTTCTTCCCTTTTACATATTCAATATCAAAATCATAGACCTGGACCTTACTCGCCCACTTTCATAGCCTTTTGTTTAGGTCTTTTTGTGGGAAATGAGCAAGGGGTTGTGGTCTACCTTCACTAGGAACCCATTTCCCACCAAGCATTGTCTAAACTTTGCCAAGGCTTGCATAATTATTAATAACAAACATTTCCTTGTCGTATATGGAGTAGAGTCTCTGAGTCCTAGAGTTTCCGACTTTTGAATGCAATTATATGGCCCTTCTTTATCAAAATTGCTCCTATTCCTTCTCTTAATGCATCACATTCAAATACAAAGGCTTGACTGAAGTTGGTAAATGCCAGCGCAAGAGACATACGCTCATTACTTCCTTGAGCTTATTGAATGTCTTGTATGATTCCTCCATCCACCTGAATGCTCCTTTCTTTGTCAAATCTATTAATGTTGTGCTTCGTTGAGAGAAACCTTTGGAAAATCGTCAGTAATAGCTACAAATTCCAAAAAGTCCTCGTAACTCGATCAAATTCTTCGATGTAGGCCAATCCAATATTGCTTCAATCTTCTCTTGATGTACATGTACTCCTTTCGCACTAGTTGTGTCCCAAATAAAGAATCTTCATCATTCCAAACTCGCATTTTGATGCCTTGGCATAGAGTGATTGTTGTTGCATTATGCTCAAGATTTCATCCAGATGTCCCAAGTGAGCTTCCCATGTCTTGTGTCACGACCGCCGGAGCCACGGTAGTCTTTCAACCGTTTTCTTTTCACCAATACTTACGATTGTAGTGCCGCACCTCGCTATAAGCGGTTGAAAGACTACCGCAAGTGTAGGGGCGTGACATCTTGTATAAGAGAAGGTCATCAACAAAAACCAGTAAGAATTTCCTTAACTGCTTCTTGAAGATGTTGTTCACGCATGATTGGAATGTGGCGGGAGCATTGGTTTGCCGAGATGGCATGAACAAAAACTCAAAGTGCCCACAATGGCATTGAAACATTGTTTTTGGCACATCTTGCTCTTGAAACCAAAGTTGATGATATCCTAATCGTAGGTCAATTTTGAAAAAATACAATGCTCCATGTAATTATCTAGTATTTCATCAATCCTAAGAATAGGGTACATGTTCTTGCTGGTCTTTTTGTTGAGTGCCTTATAGTCAATACACATCCTCCATGTTCCATCCTTTTAACCAGAACCACCAACGAGGCGAATGGACATGAGTTGGGTATGATGTGGCCCATAGCTAGCAATTGTTGGATTGCCTTCTCTATCTCGTCCTTAAATTTCGTTGGGTGTCGATTTGGTGTGGTAACTGTTAACACCCAGGTTGTTCCCTATGACTCCCAAGGGAATACGGCCAGGGTAACCACTAACCAATCTTTGGACTACAGCTTCTAGCCCAGCTGTAATCAGAGAGGGCTCTCTCTGTAAGGTTTGTCACTGTTTTAGTGAAGTTTTAGGCTAGTTATGAAGTGAATGTTTGATTGTTTTTTATGTTTGGTTGGGAGGATGCTTCTGATAGTTTTAGAGTCTGTCTGCAGGCAAAACTAATCCATTGGGCAATGGGGTCTTTGGTTGTTGTTTCCTTGAGATCCTGGCTTAAGTGCAGCGGGAATTACAGGGCCTGTGTGTATTCCATAAAACAAACTGTAAATTGTGAGAGTGGGATGGAAAACAACTAGCAAAGGACAATTAAGGATTCTTTACTAAGCTGTGTAGTGTGAAGGAGGTCTATTATTTAGGAGCAATCACTTGAATTCCTGAAATAACAGAGCACTGTGATGATATAGTATTAAAGGTAGCACTGAAGAATTACTCTTTAAATACCTTAACTGAGGAAAACATATGAAACAGCTAGGATTGAGCTCAGGGTAATCAAAGATTAAATCCTGAGACTATTCTTTTTCCTGGCCATTTAGATACTGAATACATGGAGAGCATGAACGATATATGAAAGTATAACAAACATATATGTAACAGAGTAACGAGAAAACTTATTGAGCCGTGGAATACACAGGAATCCTGCAACTTTGAGCCATACACCATCAAGAGATCAAGAGACACAATGCTTGGAGAAATCCCATCATTCTTTGTATCAGCTGTCTGAGAATTTACAACATCAGAGTAACAGAAGAGATATCATCTTACATCCGAAGTCCAACCCCTGCTAACAAATGCGAGGGGGAATATATAGAAATGTAATACAAAAATATCTCAGGCATTAAGTCATCTGAGAAGAAATTATCTTCTTACACTCGTACATGGCTTGTAGATGAGAAGTAATTACAGTCTTAAATGAGTTATAAAAGCTCTTAACTTCCGTCAGAGTAATTTTTGACCTTTGGGGTTTGCGGAGTCGGTTGAGCGGCTTTATCATAACTGCTGAATGATGTGCTGTGCAGCTGTTACATTTCTGTGTCTTCTTGGCCCTGCCACCTGTGCTTGCTGATGCTGTTGTTGCGGCCGAGTACCTATGCTGAGTTGGCTCAGCGTCTTCATACCTGCTGATGTATCTTTTGTCCAGCTATGTATGTAATACAAACCTTTTGCTGAAGAGAAAGATGTGATTACTTAACTTTGATTCAAAAGCAATCCTATTAATTCCTGCCATGTGTCTAAAGGAGGCAGCTGATGTTTCAAAATTGACCCCAAGGTCTCATCAGCCTCTGTATATTTATAGAAGTGAGGCGGCTCATCAAATAAGTGTGTGACTTCATTTCTAATAGAAAACAAATTATCTAATCTTTCAAAAAGAATTTGCCCTGTTACTGGGCCTGCTCCTGAAGATGTACTTGGTGCCTCAGCAATCTGTATTGCTGCAAAACTGCTTACTCTCTTGACATATTTGTCATGCGAGAGTAATTTTCCTGATTCTAATACGCTGGGGAGCCCTCTTTCCTGCAAATCTAAGAACCTATTCTGAAATTTATTGATGTCAGCTTGCATATCCTGGATTCTTCTGTCCAGGGTCTGAATTAGGTTCTTCATTGTCAAGACCGTTTTGATTAAAGAGATTGTTTCAGTCCTGTTTCCAATTCCCATTCTCACCAGCTGGGAACTTGTCCTGTAATTGAGCACTTCTATCATCTTGGGGGCAATCTCATGCATGTTGCCTAGAGATGCCCTTGCTCTTTGCAATTCTTTTCTGCTCTACTAATGAGTGCCACTTGCTCATATATGGCCTCAATATACTCCCATTGGTTGGTTATTGATTGTCCAATGGTGGTCCAGATAACTTTCTTGAGCTCTGCTGTAACTTTATCAAAACTGAGCTCCTTTTCTAGCTCTGCAATTCTCTTCTTCAGAGCTTTCACTTCTCTTTCCCTCTCAGCCACATTTTGCTTAGATTTGTCATATTTTTCATTTATCTTTGCTAGGTTGTCCTCGGCTTGGCTGAGCTCTGACATCTGAGCTTCCAGTACCTGTATTTCTTGCCTCAGCTTCTGCATGTCCAGGCTCTCAGCCTGCTCTGTTGTTGGTGCTGAGGTGGTTGGTGTGTGGTGCCTGGAGCATCCTGCTGAGCCTGTTGTTTTGGAGGGACAGTATCTTGAGGGGTTTCCTCAAGGTTTATTGCTTCTGTAGGTGGCTTTGAAGATTGCCCTGCCTCCCTCCTCTGCAATGCTGCTTCCAATGTAGTCTCTGTATCTTGCAGCTTTTCCTGTGTTTCTATCAGCTCCTTGTATAATGCCATCAATAAGGAAGCTGCATCTTTTTCTTGCCTCTGCTGGGCAACCTCATCTGTCTGTGGGTGGAGAGTTGGGGGGATCTTCATTTTTTTCTTTATTGCAGCCATGTCTGCATCCCTCAGCTTAAGGACTTGTTGTACAGCCTTAACATCATTGGGGTCATGCCCAAACTCTATGATTATTTCTTCTAGTGCCTTGATTCTGTTATCTTTAGCTTGGGAGGATGCCTTCTCCAATTCAAGCTGTGCTGCAGTGTTGTTTAGGCTATTCTGCAGCCTGTAATTAATCAAGGTCTTGTCTGCCAAAGTGGCATAGACCATCTCACCCGTCTGTTTGTGAAGCTCGATCTGATCTATGGGGTGGATGTCTTTCGACAGGACTTCCACATTAGTCCTGATATAGTCTGCAGCTGTTTGTGGTTGCTGCACTGTCGAGTTAAGTGGCTCATGGTCATCTTGCCTTCCTGCACATCAAATGCAGACATGAGCCTTTGCTGATTTGTTGGAGCCATATTTAACAGGTGATTGTAGAGCCGAATTTTTATTGGCTCACTCCTTCGTTTGGCCTCTTTAAACTGTTCTTTTATAGCTGCAGCTGTGCTCTCTGTTGCCCTGAGGAGCTCACCTCTCCTAGTGCTGCCTTATCTTGCTCCTGCTGCAGGGAGCTGGCAGAAGTCTCCATACTTTGCATCTCCTCCTTTGAGAAGGGATTTAGTCTTTGCCGCTTATCTGATGATTCGGTGAGGGGGGTTTCCCTCTCTCTTTTCCTGCTAATATCCTCCCTTTGAGGGTTTGGAGGATGGAGGAGTCTACCCTGGAATCCTGTCTAGGAGGCGCCATAGTTGTTGTCTTTTCTTGGGTAGATGTTTGGGCCTCTCCTTTCTACTTGTCCTGACCCTGTTGGCCTGCTTGTTGCTGTTCCTGCTGGGGCTGTTGTTGATGGCCCTGTTGGCCCTGTTGTTGTTGGCCCTGTTGGCCCTGTTGTTCCTCCATCACTTTATCCTTGCCCTTGCTCTGCCCTTGATTGGTAGCTTGCACTGCCTCTTGTTGTGTTGCAGAGGATGAAGCAGATGCTCTTGTTTGAGGATTTGGTAGAGCAGGCACCTGAGAAGGACATTCCAAGTCAGCCATTTTTAATAAATGCCTTCTAGCCCTTTCAACTAGCTCTTCTTGAGACACAGGCTCTTCTAGGGTGTTTCTTCTCCACTTCGGTTGGTTAGCATGTCTTAGAATGTGGAACATGCTCTCATGCTCATAGCTAGAGAGCTTGCATTTCTGCCTTCTCAAGGATATAAAGTTGTTGGGGTCATAGGGCTTCCAAAGGAAGCTTTGTTTTAGGCCAAGGCCTTCCAACATCCTATCTGCTTCTTTCCATCCTTCTCTTCTGTTTAGGATGAAGTGGCCTAGCTGGTTTCTAACTTTAAGCTGTGCCCTTTTTCCTTTTCCTACAAAGTGCACCTGGTCGGCATTGCCAAATTGCCTGAAATACTCCAGGGCAAAGAGCCTCATGGGCACAAATCTGGGCAGCTTGTATGGGCGCAGCTCACACCCATATATCCTAATCACAATGTGATGCTGGTAAATATACCAATCTCCTATGCTGTAGGCACTGGACAGTTGCAGAATCCTCTGCATTTCATCAGAGAGTCTTGGAGGGGGTGCTGTCAAGAGCAGAGACAAGGCTGGATGAATGAATAAGTCTATGAACTCAGAATATGTATATGGTGAATATGTAAGGATGTGGAAGACTGAGCTCCAATATACCACTGATCTTGGGTTTCCTACTGCATCTGTTCTCTTGATTTCAAAGGAGAACTTCTCATATTGGTGATAGAGAATGAGATGATAAATATATGAGGTGTATCTGAACACCCTCTCCCTGGATAAATGCAGAAATTGCTCATGTATCTTGTCAGAGATATATGTAGCATAGTCATAGCAAATGGGGGCCTTACCAGGGGTGAACATTG
>APFE031701413.1:8907-50249 GCA_000404065.3 Pinus taeda | reverse complement strand
TATATATATTTATTTATTTATTAATAATTTAAATATTTAAATAGATAAATTTAATATCTGACCACGGTTCTGTTTATTTTTAACTAATTTACTTGACTCGTTAGATATAATAATAATTATAAAGATTATTAATAATAATTTAGTTAAAGGAAGTTTGACTGGGGTCCTTAGGTTGGAAAATAGCCGTTAGTCTTTCTAGCCGTTGGAGTCTCTGCTTAGACTATATAACACGCTAAACTAGATCTGTATCTTCAACTTGTCCTGACGATGAACCACACTAGTTGGTTCGAAACGCGTCGACAAATGATCAATTATGTGATTTCGCCAAAAAGTTTCTAATCAAATTTAATATCTATTCAACTTTGTTAACTATTTAATTTATATAAATATACTATTTATATTAGCACTATGTAACTGTTTTCTGTTTTCTGTTTTCTATTTTTTGTTTTTGTTTTGGTTTTGGTTTTTTTTTTCCACATGGAAAAATCATAATTTTCATTGATAATATTAGAAAATTACATGCTGTAGATTGATAGCATATGCAGAATAGTGGGCACAAGCCCCACTTATAGTGTAGTTCTATCCAAATAGGAAACTCCAAAATAAGTACTTGTGAAAAGTCCTAAAAAAATAGGCTTCGAATCATTTACAAAAAACCGTTAAAAACCCAACAAAAAGAAAAACAAAAAACAGGAGCGAAAAACCTCCACCTGTGATACAGACACATACACATGCACACAGCTATGGCAAAAACTACCAAAAGCCAGAATGTATCCAAGGCACAGGCCACCCAGGAACCCGAAACAAAAAGCCTAAAAATCAAGGCAGCAAAAGGAACGGGGCATAAACCCCCAAGGGAACCTGCTATAATCACAATGCAATCCAAATGGGTAGCACCAGAACAAAGTGCCCATGGTGATGTTGACAAAGAAGGCCGCACCATCCAAACCACGAACAACAATCCTCGACACCAAATTGACATAGGAATAGGCGTAATACACCTCCAAAAAATTGACGACAGCAAATGGGAAGCCCAAAGCCCAGCCCTCAAGACCTGGTCAAGAAATGGAAAAGCACAAACCAATGGCAGAGGCGGCTAGGGCAGCCTCCTTGCCCCCATTTCCTCAAATTATCCCCTTGAAATGTAGGCATGATACTAGAACCTGTTAGCATTCCAAGAAGCTCTCCTAGGTTGTAGCTCGGAGATGCCTGGTAACATATAAACTCAACTATTGTTGCAAGGTTTAATGGAAGGCATGATGGTTTGGTTCAAGCCAGATAACCACTTCTACTCTATTTCACTCCAAACATGCATGAACACCCTCAGACTACAAGGATTTAGACCATCAATGCTCACAGCTTTAGATATTAGGTGAAAATGGAGAATACTAACCACACCAGCAGATACACAAGACTATGTGATGGCTGGCTACAACTAGTACAAAAACCTGCAAATCTAATCTATTAATGCAAAGACAGGATGACAACTCTCTTGCATTAGATAAAAATAAACCTGAGCAACCTATTCAGTGATGCATTCAAGATTCTAACACAGAGATAAGATGATAGTTATCTAGTGCTAAACATCAAGAGATCAAGAACACAGCATATCAGGTACAAGTTTGGAACAGAGGAAAATGGACAATGAGCAGTTAACAACAAAAGAAGCTTGTATTTGCTTAAAATGAAGATGAGACACTGCAAGCGACAAAATTTCTACAGTCTCCAGAAGTTGAACCTTACATCAAATGCCAACTGTGACTACATCTTGCTTCTAGATATTTATAAGTTTTTGTTACAATGGCACCTGGCCGTTTAGGTATGGAGGGGTCATAATTGACCACCAACAACATTTAATCACCTGATGGAGTCACT
This sequence comes from Pinus taeda, assembly GCA_000404065.3. Taxonomy (NCBI): domain Eukaryota; kingdom Viridiplantae; phylum Streptophyta; class Pinopsida; order Pinales; family Pinaceae; genus Pinus; species Pinus taeda. The sequence goes on along the minus strand of APFE031701413.1, from coordinate 48,374 downwards.
GAACGAAGTTGCTTGTTTCAGCAGGTGAATCTGATATGTTCAGGTGATGTGCTATCCTTTAAGTGGTTGGAGTGCTCGTATTGGTGGAGTCCATGACTGATAAATTCAGTTACAGAGTTGTGCTGTGTCATTTTCTCCTTTGGTCATGCTTTCAATTAAATGTGGTTGTTGGGGATATTACTATAACTGATGCTGACAGAATTGGTCATCTTCTTCTTTGGGCAACAGTATGGTCATAGGACGTGGAATGCATGGATAGGTGGACGATTTGGGTGAGCGAGAAGAATGACCGTTAGATCGGGGAAATGAACGGTGGAGATGGCTCGACGGAGGTTATCGGTCAAGGTGGGAGTTGGATGTGTTACGGTCGTTGGATCTTTAGCAGACATATCAGACGGTCATCGGGTGTTGGAGTTGCACGAGCGTTTAACATGCGAGGGCAGTTTGGTCGAGCGATAACGGATTTTATCGCACTGCTTTCGGGCGCTAAGTGGTAAATGCCTGGGGCCGAGCGATTCCATTCAATGATTGACATGTAGCTGTGGATGAGAGAGAAAAACCACTATCATTGTGCGCTATCGCTCGGTGAAGTTGCTAGCGCGATGAATGCGAATACCGTCGGATCTCTACGGAGATGATCTGACGATGGATTGTGCTAGAGCGGGTTGCCTTTATCGGGTGTGATGGGAGTCGTTGGATCGTCGGGGGTGATCAGTGGTGGGGATGCGGTGTGGCGATTTATGAATGTGTGAAGATGTATGGTAGGGTTTTGTGGTTGGTTTGGGGTTTTGCGCTTGGGGCTAAGGTCAAAGGGGGTTACTTTGTTGGGTTTAGGAGGCAAATAGGGAAACAGAGGTGGTGGGGAGTAAGCAGGGTAGGAGGAGAAGGGAAAATGACCCATGTGGGGCCCCTATAAAGACACCACCAAACAGACCAAGCTTTTCTCTGGCATTAGAAAGTATGCGCTGCATGGCAGGGCTAACACTGGCTCCTTCTGGGGATGAAATCCTCCCTGTGAGGTTTCAAGAACCGTAGACCACTGCCTTTCACACAAAAACAAGATCATTAATATTTCCTAGTATTCCATTAGGCATGGAGTCTAATTAAGCCTACACTAAAATTTGTAAGAGAACATATTTACAATGCTGAGGCCTAAAGGCATTAATTAACATAAACTTTCAAAAACCGCCCATTTACTGTGCCACCAAAAACTACTTCTCCTTCCATACTTTGTAGCATGAAGGTGTTGTTCCCCTGGACTTGAGCAATGAAAAAAGGCTTGGCCCACAGAGCATCGAACTTCCGATGATTTCCTTTCTTTTCCTTCATTGCATCCCATTTAAGAACCAAGTCTCCAATTTGAAAATTGTCCATTTTTGCCTTTCTGTCAAAGGCTTCCTTGATTCTCTTTTGATGTGCTGTGGACTTTTCAATCAATTGATCTCTGATTTGATGTACTTTAGCCAAGTCACTAATTCTCTTTGCCATGTCATTTTTCTCTTTCTGCTGTTCCTGCAAGAACTTGGCCATAGGGAGGGTCAACTAGATTGGGAATACAACCTTAGTGCCATATACCAGCTTGAACAGAGAATTCCCTGTGGATTTTTTGGTGGTTACCCTGTCAGCCCACAATGCAAACTTTAGTTTGGAATCCCAGTTCCTTTTGTTTTCTTCCAGCAGCTTTCTAATTATCCTTATCAGGCTCTTATTAGATGATTCTGCTAGACCATTACCTTGTGGGTAATATGAGGTGGAATGTGCTAGCTTAATTCCCATTGAGTCACACATGTCCACCAACTCTTTTGACCTAAAGGCTGTTGCATTGTCTATAACCAATTTGTGTGGATAGCCAAACCTGGTGAATTTTTTTTTTGTCAAGAACTTCATGGCAACCTGGTGATCAGCTTTCCTAGTAGGGATGACCTCAATCCATTTAGTGAAGTAGTCAGTGGCTACTAAGATCCATCTATGCTGGCCACTAGAATGTGGATTAATTTCCCCTATGAAATCCAAACCCCATTGCTGGAAAGGGCCACTGGCATGTATTGGCTTCAAGGGTAAGGAATTCAATTGCTATTTTCCTTCAAACCTCTAGCATTTATCACATGACTTTACAAATGAAAAGACATCAGAAAACAGAGTGGGCCAATAATACCCAACTTTGAGGATCTTGTGAGTTGTGGTTTTCCAATAGTGATGTCCTCCATAGATGCTGGAATGAAACTAATGCATGACCTCCACAGATTGTTCTTTTTCCAGACATATTAAAAGGATTCCAGATGGATCCCTCCAATAAAGCAAGTTTTCATGAATACAGAACCTGGCTGCTCTGAGCTTAATAGTCCTAGCTTGGCTTGAACTAAGGCCTGGGGGGACTTCTAGTTTCAACAAAAATTGAGCTATTTTATCATACCATACACAAGAGGCCAAATTTTCGACCAAAGACTGGTTTTGTCCTTGTTTGATGGTTTCTCCCCCTGTCTGTCTATCATTTGAGTTTGTGCTTATCAAATTCATGTCCAACATCTTGCAATTTTCTTCAGCCATTAGCGTGGCAAGGCCCTGACCCTTAATAAGCTTGGTGGGCTTCAATTCTATGTTGAATTCAATAAGCTTTGCAATCCATTTAGCCCTTCTTCCATCAACATCTAGCTATGTTAGGACATCCTTTATTGAAGCAGAGGGCACATATGCAATTACCTTGGAGTGAAAAATGTATATTCAAAAAGCCTTTAAAGATTTGATAAGAGCATAAACCTATTTTTCGACAATATCATACCTTCAACATCCCTTAAGGTTTTGCTGAAAATGCCACTGGACATTCTGCATCCCCATCATCTTTTTGCAATAAAACTACTGCAAGGGTGTCACTGGAAGCGAAGGAGATGATATGGAACTCCTTCCTATAGTCTGGGTTGATCAAAGTGGGAGCTTCCATAATATCTCTTTTGATGGCTTTAAAAGATCTTCTTGTTGCATCAGTCCATTTGATCTTTGATCCCTTTTTGAGCATAGAGGTAATGTGTTTTACCAATTCTATAGAATTAGGAATAAACACCCTTACAAAATTTATTTTTCCCAGAAAGTATTAGATGTCCTTTTTTTATCTTGGGACAGACAAGGTTTGTATCGCTTTCACTCTCTCTAGGTCAATCTTGACACCTACAGTAGAAACAATGTGTCCTAGAAGCTTGCCCTCTTCTAAAGAAAATTGTGACTTCTTAGGATTCACTGATATCCCAAACCTTCTGCACTTCAGAAACACTTTCTTCAAATGCTGCATATGATCTTGATGGTAGCTAGTGTATACTATGATATCATCCAGGTAGACAAGGACAAACTTATCCTTCTCTCCTACAAATGCTATATCCATGGCTCTCTGAAAGGTAGCCCCAACATTCATCAGCCCAAAGGACATCTTAGAGTACATAAAAGTGCCCCAAGGAGTGGTGAAAGAAGTATTTTCTTGGTCATCTAGATGTACAAAAACTTGATTATACCCTGAAAATCCATCCAGGAAAGACATAACTTTGGCTCCTGAGACTTTCTATAGCAAATGTTCCATCTTTGGCAGGGGATAGTTGTTCTTCGTAGAGCACTTGTTCAGGTTCCTGAAATCATCACACAACCTGATTTCTCCACTTTTCTTCCTCACCACTACCAAATTGGCTACCCACTTTGAATACCTCAGAGGAACTATGATTTTGGCAGCCAACAACTTCTTGATTTCTTTTTCAATCAGAGGGAAAAGCAAAGGATTTATGGGTCTTAGCTTCTGCTTGAAAGGAATGGTGTCTTTCTCCAATGGTATCTTATGCTGGATGATATTTTTATCATAAGTTTTAAGATCATTGTATTCCCAGGCAAAGACATCAGCAAATCGCTTCATTAAGGTGCAATAGTCAGAAATTTGGGCAGCAGACAAATGGGTGGACAGGTTTATATACTTTGGATGATTTGTACTCTTGATGTTATGCCTATGGACTGCAGACTGATTTTCTTTTTGGGCGATCTTATCAGACACATCATTATGGTCAAACATCTTCTCTAGAGGCACCAACCCTTTAGGTATATGATTGCTAGGTACCTGTATAATGTTGTCTTGGCCAATTTTGTTCCTTAGTTGGGGTTGGGGACCTTCCTCTAAGGTTTCATTTTCTTGATCAATTTGCATTTCTGAGAACTCATCAATGACTTACAGAAACCTATTTACTTCATCATCATACTCAAAGACTTTCCAGTGCTAGACATTATCAAGCAAGGATGGTTTATATTTTATCTGGACTTCATAAGCCAATCTAGGGGGCATGGGAGGGATGAACATGCTAGTAGACACAGCAAGAGAATCAGCAAGCTAATTTTTTATTCTAGGAATATATGAGATATGAAAGCTATCAAAAGCATCTTTGAGTCTCCATACCTTATCTCTGTATGCTTTTAGCCTTGGGTGCCTTGCTTGGAACTTTTTGTTCCCCTGTTGAATGATGAGATCAACATCTCCAAACACCTTTATGTCTCTTATTCTTATTTCTTTGGCAGCGTTTAAGCCCAATATCAGAGCCTCATACTCTGCTATATTGTTGGTGACCTAAAAAGTGAGTTTAAAAGACAGATGTGTGATTTCTTGTTTTGGAGACACCAGCGCCACTCTTGCCCCTGTAGTTTCCCTTGAATAGGGTCCATCAAAGAACATATCCCAAGCCTATGTTCCTTCCTCTTGCATGGCCTAGCATACTGGTTTCTTGAGCTACACTGAGGCCTTATGGCATTCTTCAATTTGGAGAATACATGCTCCAAAATCAGTGTCCACAACATAAATGGGATGATTAGTGGGATTCCTCTCATCATTGATGATATAGGCCAGTTGGGCTTCCTTGTATACTCTTTTGCTTTCTCCTCCAAAAACTGGGACAGTGGCATAAGACAAGTCATTTTGTAATGTCCCACCTAACCTCTTAATCCACCCTTTGGAAAGTAGCATACCAAACTTAGGGGGGACATCTGCTACCACAATATCCATTATCATGCTTTTCATGGGCAACTGTGTTAGGGTGATGGCCAAGTCTTTGATTAACTTCAAACATTTCACCTTCCTTGAATCAAAGGAGAACAAATCATGATAAGGTCTGGTAATATCAATGCCTAACTCGTCCATGACATCTTTGGGCATTAGATTATCGCTGGCACCTGTGTCCAGTAGACAATTGTGGAGGATTTTGTCATGAATGGTCAAGGAGACATAAAATGATGTGGAATTATCATTAGCAGATTCAGTCATTGGGCTAAGCGCCACTGCCAGTTTATCATCTTGTAAATTCACATAGCCACATAGTCATTGGATGTTTGTGTGGCTTTCAGTGCAAGAGCATCTAGGATGGGCTTTTTAAAGACCTCACTCTTTACAAGTTCTGTTAGAGGTACATATATTTTTAACTTCTAGACTTCTGATTCAAAACTGAAAGGGGAAGAGGACTTGCTAGGGTCTCTTACCTCTTGAGCTAGTGGTTTCAGGATAGTGGGATTAGCTGTCGGTCGCTTCTACTTGCTGATCTGCTGCTCTGTGGGGACAACAACTCTTTGGGCAGGATTCTCTATGACATTACTCATTCTTGACCTCAATTTATATCTTTGCTAGTCGTCAATGTGCAGAACAACTTCTTTGTCCCACTCTTGACTGGTGTGGTCCTTGAGTAATGACTCCTTGTAGGTGGCTAATGTCAAACAGGCAGCACTGCCCTTGTCTTCCATGCAGTGAATCTCATCCTCTTCATCAAACTGTTCCTCCTCCATGACTACATTCTAGAAAGTAGTCTTAACCCTTTGTTCTTCACTGGCTTCTTTGCCCCTCTGAATGATCTGCAATTGTTCATTTTCTCTTATGAAAGGATTTGGATTCCTAGGAGAAAATGTATTAGGAAGCCTTACTTTCTCAAAACTCTGTTCAACCTTTAGTTTGGATATTTCAGTAGCCAATGACTCTATCATTTTAGTCATTCTGTCTATTTTGGGTTCTGAAGATGAAGAAGAAGAGGAAGACTCACCTCTTTGCCTTCTTCTATCAGCATGTCCTTTGAGTTTCTCTGCAACCATGATATTTGGATTCTACTTCCAAGGTTGCATCTTGCATTTCAGCTAGAGTAGCACATCTTCTCTCTTTACTAGGAAAAAATTAGAATCAAAGGTATTAACATAGGTGAGTTTGGAAGAGGTGGGGGTAGGCTTCACTTCAGCTGGTATCTTGCTATACATATGATTGAATATTTTATTAAAGTCAGACAATGACTCCCCATTTTCCCTTTTCAAGTTGCCAAACTCAGTATGGTAGTATAGCAAGTCTTTCTTATCTCCCCAATGTTTTAAAAACACATCATCTAATGCTTCAATGTCTGTTATAGACCTAGGGGGTAGCTTCCTGAACCACTTCCTAGCCTCCCCATCAAGGCTTTGGACAAATACTCTCATCCACACATCGTCTTCATTGATATTTAGGTTATCAGCATAGCTATAAAAAGACTCAAGGTGTTCTTCAGCTGATACTTCCTCTGTACTAGTGAACTTAGGCATGTATTTATGATATTCTCCTATAGGCATGGCATTCAAAGGAATAGACAGGACCAGGGGTCCATATCTAGCAGCTATGATTCTTTCCATTTTGGTGGGTGCTTGTGAACCTGCCATGACTGGGGTTGACGGAAGGGCACTGGCAGTTTGGATGATAGAAAGCTGAGAAACAAATGACAGGGCTGAAGGAAACTGATGGACTATAGGGGAGGTTTTCTTTGGACTAAGATCAGAAGAGAAACTTATTGAACAGGGAGCTTTATGAATCTTTGAGAGTATTTCTTCACTGGTAATGCTAGGCTCTATATTTTCAACATGTGCATGCTCAGTTACAAGCCTTTCTTGTAGAGATACATAAGATTGTTTAGGCTTACCTGGTCCTGATCCTCCATTTTGTGATGTCTTTCTCTGCTTGACAATATTCTCAGGTTTAGGTATTGGGTTAGCTGATGATTTCTGAGGATTTCTCCGAGTATGTCTCACAAAGTGAGCCAGAACTGTAATGTAGAGTTGCCACAAGGTACAACCTCCAGTAGAGTCACCAGATAGATGATTACAACAAAAAATGTGTCCAGTCTTTGTCTATCATCAAAGATGGGTCTGTGTCATTCTCCCAGGGAAGCTGAGCTTCAATCTCCTCTCCACAGCAATGGCGCCAATTATGTTAGGATTCCGAGAAACTCTCCTAGGTTGTAGCTCGGAGATGCCTGGTAACATATAAGCTCAACTATTGTTGCAAGGTTTAATGGAAGGCATGATGGTTTGGTTCAAGCTAGATAACTACTTCTGCTTTGTTTCACTCCAAACATGCATGAACACCCTCAGACTACAAGGTTTTAGACCACCAATGTTCACAGTTTTAGATATTAGGTGAATATGGAGAATACTAACCACACCAACAGAGACACAAGACCATGTGATGGCTGGCTGCAACTAGTATAAAACCCTACAAATCTAATCTATTAATGCAAAGACAGGATGACAAATCTCCTGCATTAGATAGAAAGAAACCTGAGCAACCTATTCAGTGATGCATTCAAGATTCTAACACAGAGATAAGATGATAATTATCTAGTGCTAAACATCAAGAGATCAAGAACACATCATATTAGGTACAAGTTTGGAACAGAGGAAAATGGACACTGAGTAGTTAACAACAAAATAAGATTGTATTTGCTGAAAATGAAGATGAGACGCTGCAAGTGACAAAATGTCTACAGTCTCCAAAAGTTGAACCTTATATCAAATGCCAATCGTGACTACATATTGCTTCTAGATATTTATAAGTTTTTGTTACAATGGCACCTGGCCATTTAGGTATGGAGGGGTCATAATTGACCACCAGCAACATTTAACTGCCTGATGGAGTCTCTGAACGAATTCGCTTGTTTCAGTGGGTGAATCTGATCTGTTCAAGTGCTGTGCTATCCTTTAAGCGATTGGAGCACTCGTGCCGGTGGAGTCCATGACTGATAAATTCAGATACAGAGTCGTACTGTGTCTTTTTCTCTTTTGGCCATGCTTTCTATTAAATGTGGTTGTTGGGGATATTACAATAACTCATGCTGACATAATTGGTCATCTCCTTTTGTGAGCAACAGTATGGTCATATGACATGGAATGCATGGATAGGTGGATGATTTGGGTGAGCGAAAAGAATGACCATCGGATCGGGGAAATGAACGGTGGAGATGGCTCAGTGGAGGCTATCAGTCGAGGTGGGAGCAAGGTGTGTTAGGGCCGTTGGATCTGTTAGGTTCCTATCCCAATAGGTTTCATTTTTCATGATTGACTGTGGAAGTGCCAAATATGTTCATCCTTGCATGCTGCAGAGGTTCCATATTTTGTATACAGACAAAGAAGATTTAAAAATATAAAGAGGGTATGCCTTAAAAGAATAATCAAAAGGAAAGAAAATGTTGGTCAGAAGAAAAAGAGTTAAAATGAACCCCAAACCAAGAGACGAAGAAAGTGGCCAATCAAAATGTCACTGTTATCTTATTTGCAAGCTCACCATGTGGAGATACTACTGCTTATTACATTTGATGGGTGGCCCAATAGTTCAATCTGGACCATGCCATGTTTGAATTGCTGTTGTAGAATAGAGAAAGAATATCTGTCCAAACAGTTCAAGCTTGGCAGATGAGTAGATAGGTAGAGAAATTAAGGAGCCCAAATGCTTAATCTGGGTCCTTGGAAGAGATAAGGGTACATTTAGATAGGAGGGCATTCAAAAGAAAAGAATACAATCAGGGTTTTCCAGTTCAAGTGCACCCAATCCAAAGGAAGAAAAAAATGTTAGGTGTATTAGGCTGGGTAGGCAGGTTGAGGTTGCAGAAGCAAGTGTGTGATTATTATTTGTCTTGTCAAGAAGGACCCATTTCATTAATGACACAAGTACCAAGGTAGTGTTTGGTTGTATAAACAATGGAAGCATGACTAATCCCCCTTCATTCCTCTAGAAATCTCTAACTAACATCCCCTGAAGGACCCTGGGATCTGCCCAATAGTCCCATTTCACTTCATTCTAGGACAAGTGCCAAGTCAAACTCTGAGTTTACTCAAGGAAAAGAAACCACATTTCTTGTGTAAACATCATCATTCCAAACTCCTTCCATTTCCCTATGCCTAAGTTTCATTCCACAAACTTGGCATTCACTCATGCTGTTTCATTTCACAAAGTAATACTAACCTCTAACTCTATTATTTAGCTCCCTATAAACATTCTCCCATCCCTATTACACAAAAACTATATAAAAACCCCAAAAAATACTAAATATACTTACCCCATATAATTATAGCTATATAATTTAAGTTTTGGTATATATTGAGTCCATCTGGGACTTTATATTAACCCTTTTCGCGTCCATAAAACCCCGGAGTTTATTTAATCACTCGTTAAATAAATAACCACATTGCTCCCCCCACACATTAACTATGTGTTAACTCTCGTGTCCACACATATATCGGGTTTCATATAAACTTTGGGTTAAATGTATCAATGTTCCGCCATAGCCAAAGGTTGTTACCCTGATGAAACTTTATTTAATGACAAATAATACGTAGGTCCCGCGTCCAAAGTTGCTCGCCCTCCATCTCCGCCTCGTCCGCCGTCCGATGTCCCGTGCTCCAAATCCAATGGTGGGCGGTCTTTTTCGAAACCTCGATCCACCGGAGATTATCGTCTAGGGAATGGGCAGTTTTACTGCCGTACCCCCGCCACACGTCATTCTCCTGGCGTGATCGGAGCCCCCCTCCCCAATACCGCCCAGGGCCGAAGGTGGTGCAGGAGAAAACCACAAACCACCCTCCTCCCCCTGATGTCAACACCACATCACTGCTGACGTCACGTCTGTGTTAACATGTCCTCTGCCACATCATCTTCCTAGTCAGCAGCCATGTCACCGTGCCGTACCCACTACCCGCTAAATGACGTCATGCTGACGTCATCACCAAAAAGCTCCAAAAGCACCAAAAGTCCCAAATTTTCATAAAATCATGCGAAAACGACCGTTTTCCTTCATTTTCATTGGTCAGTTTGGGAGTGTTGTGCACTCCGTTTTACATCGATTTGCTGCTCAAGCTCGAATTTAGTCATCTGAGCCACTGCCGCCTACAAATTTGACCCCTCAGTCTGCCATTATACCTGTTGAATTGCCCTGTGCACCATAAAATCAGGTATTTACCCGCATTTCACTTATAAACCCCTTTTTTCGCCGTTTTCTCCATTTTAGCTGCTTAAACACCTCCATGTACCCAAACCAAAGATACTCCTGTACCTAAATTCTACCTAAATTCACAGATAATTCCCCTGTTCCAAAAGAAACCCTACAAACTTATGCCCCTCTACATTTTCACCGTTAAAAAATCATTTTTAAGTTCATTTGCGGCCAAAATCTTCATATTGCCCATGATTTGACCCCTTTTACCAAAATTCCTCTGCAAAATTCCACCTATTCAGCTCAAAAAACATTCTTATTCTCTCTGCAGTTTGCCCACACAGCTTATCAACCCAGTGAATTCATCAAAGAAAAGAAAAGCATGTTTGAACTCTGTAAATCTGCCTCTTTATGATAGCTACAGATAGTGAAGACCATTGCCTCATCTAAACTCAGTCTGCAGCTCCTTGACAAAGCCTCAGAAGTAGTTCTCAGTCTTCAGTAGTTGCACTAATCCTGGTTCTAAGTATAAACACAGAAAAAACTTCAAGATGGCCACTCCAGCAGCTTTAAACATTGCTCCTATCAATGCACCTAACAAAGAGCTTGAAGCACTGCCTTTAGCTGATAGGGACTACCTCATTCAGGATTTGGTTGGGGACAGAAATCACTTGCAGACCTTCTGTCAGCCGAGAAATAGGCATTTGAGAAATAGTGACATGTATGGCATTTGGGAATCAAATTTTCCCATCTACTTCTTGCCCTTTGTAAATATTTTCCCTGAGATAATTCACCTCCGTGCTGAGAACTATGACCCAACTCAAAGAGATGTCAAGTCTCAATCTGGGAGCATACTCTTCCATATCACTCCCGATTCCATTAACCAAATGCTAAATTTCAAGTAGACCCAACTTTTGGTCCCTTTTTCTATGAAATACCTGCTGGATGAAGGCCCCAAACTCTCCAGGTCTGAGATTGCCAGAATTGCCAAGACATTCATGAGAGCAGACCGCCAGCCTATAGAGCCACCTCCTTTCTTATATGTCAATTTCAATGAACTAGGCAAGCTGCTTGTAGATATGATATCCTCTGTGCTAGGTTTCAAAACAAGTGAGCACATTGATGAAACAGTGTTGGTCCTATTGTCTGCATATAGCCTAGGACAAACCCCTGCTGTCAGGTACAACTATGCCAAGTTCATTACCAATAAAATGCATGACCAACTAGTGAAGCTGGATAGGGAGGGAGTCTTCAAATATTCATCATATATCTATCATTTGTTCATATATTACCAGTCATAATGTTTCTAATGTCCCATGAAGAAGTTAGATTCAAAGGGTGAAAGAAGGTCTGTTATATTTTGGTCATCAGTCTTCCATCAGGTCCAAAACTCTCCTTACTCTTATTGTGAGTTCATTGACCAATTTGTTTACCCAGTCTCTTGCCTCTTGAAAAGAACTCCTCCTCCTAGATTATCATATGACATGCAAAAGATATTGCAGTTATCCAAGAACTACAAAATAAGTGATTGGTATCTCTACCAAAATCGCACTGTCATTAGGATCTATGGCTGTGAGCTCTGTCCCTACAGGCTCCCAAGATATGTACCCATGAGACTGTTTGCCTTGGAATAGTATAGGAAACTCATCAATTCAGATCTCACTCATTTTCATAGTGCCAAGAAGAAAGCTCACCTGAAATTCAAAGACCATCTAGGCCCCTTTATTATGAAGAAGAAAGAAGGTTGGCAAGATGTTGATCAAATACTGGTGCAGAAACTCAAGCTAAAAAGGAGTTTCTAGTGGGTCCCTTATGACCCCGATGGCTTTATCAGTGCCAAAAAAGTAAAATATAGGCTGACATCATATGAACATTGTAAAGTCCCACAAATTGAGTAATTTGCTAATCAAGATGAATGGGTGCAAGGCACATTAATTGAAGAACTCACTCAAGAAGAAATAATGGAGAAAAATGTCAAAGATTTGGAAAAAAATCTTGACTTGGATTCTTTTCAGCAGGTAACATTCAAACTGCCACACCAAGTTGGAGAGGGCACATCCACTGCTGTAGCTTCACAAGCTGCCCAAGAAACATCTACATCAGCAACAGGTACAACAAAAGGAAAAGAAGTGATGGATGCCGAGAAAGAAATAGTTACAGAACAGCCTACCACCTCCAAGGAGCAGAGTAAAGGGCAAGCCCCTTCATAGTAGGCTGAGGCATCACAGATTCCAGCCTTACAGACTCCTCTTAATGAGGAAAGAGGTAAGAAGCGGGATAGGGAAGAGACCACACCTCCAAGTGGGACAGCACAACAACCAGAAGCCAAAAGACAAAGAGTTGATCCTCAGGTTGAGGAAGAAATTAGTGAAGAAATCATAGAGAGTCCGAGGAGGGAGAGAGAAACAAGCCAGCAAATAGCTACCAGCTCATTCCAGCAGGAGCAAGGCAGGAAGCATAGTACGGAGGTATCTTCCTCTAGGCAGCAAAGCAAACAACCATCTGGCATTAAATGAAATTTCATGGAAATCAAGGCCCAAAATGAGCTATTAAGAATACAACTGTATGATCAATTCCTGAAAGCAACATCCTCCAAACAACGAAGATTGATGGCAGCTTATGACATCAAGGAGGAAAAGATGATTCTAAGTCATTTCAAGGCTAAAGTTCCACAGCCCAAAACAACTGCAGATTACATAAAGACAAACTTGGAAGTCCTCTCGAAGGACATACACCCAATGGACCAAATAGAGCTACACAAGCAAACAGGTGAAATGGTCTATGCCACTTTAGCAGACAAGGCTATGTTGGCACATCAACTAAAGGAATCATTGAAAAATACAAATACTCAATTGGATTTGGAGAGAATGTCTTCCTCAGCCAAAGATAACCGAATAAAGACATTAGAGGGAATTATTGTGGATCTGGGGCATGATTCTAAGGATCCCAAGGACATCAAGGCCCTTATGAAGAAGAAAGAAGATGATATTGCTGCACTCAGAAAACAAGTGAAGCTGCCTGCAACTATCCACCCTCAAACTGCAGAGCTTGTGCAAGAAAAAGAAGCTGATGATACCATGGATCTGCTCATGAGGATGAATCAAAGAATAATACAGATGGAGGAAGAGTTGGAGGGAGCATTGCAAAGAAAGCTGGGAGATTCGACCTCCCAACCCCCTCAAACAGCCCCAACTATTGTCACTGTTCCTCCCACACAAGCAGTAGCAATCCCTCCTGCCATTTCAGCATCCACAACGACTACATCAACTACAGATGCTACAGCAGTAGCAGCAGCAAGAACAGGACCAGGATCTAGCATGAGTATGGAAGAGATGATGAAAGTGGTCAAAGAACTAGAAGTTCAGGTCACAGAGGTGAAAGAGGCCAAAGAAAAGTTGGCCAAGCTAGAGGCAAGCTATGACAAGTCCAAGATGACAGTGGCTGAGAAAAAAAGAGAAATAAAAGCCTTGGACAACAAAATAAAGGCCTTAGAAAAAGAGCTTACCTTAGACAAGGCTCTAGCTAAAATCAAAAAAATTATGTGGGCCAAGAGTGGCCAAGCAATCACTGATCAATGGCGATCAATTCAGGCCATACATGAGCAAATAGAGTTGATAGGCCTAGCTCAATTTGAGACTCAGAGGGCTAGAGCAGCATTGGGAAATATGTCCGAGCAAGCCAATAAAATGATTCATTTCCTGAACACTCATACCAAAGAGGAGTTGGCAGCATTAGACATCAATAGCAGGATAGATACTATTCTGACAGCAAAAAAGTTGCTGACCATGAGAAATTTTGTGCAGACTCTAGAGAGAAAGTGTCAGGAAATGCAAGTAGAAATAAATGACTTCAAGATAAAGATGACAACATTGTAGACCAGAGGATTACCCAGCCTATTGACTAGTGCTGTAAAACTACTGGCCTGTGAGAAATATACTATCAGAATCAATAACTATGTTTCCAATCAGATTACAGCATCCTCAAGTACCTTAGAAGAAGCAGGACCTCCCTCTGGACAATCTCTTTATGATAAATTAGAAAACTTGTTTTACATTAAGCATGAAATCACTCATCTGTTTGAGGTCCCACCCAATTTTTATAGATACACAGAGGCTGATGAAACACTCATAAAAATACAAAGACATAAGTTGCCTCCTGAGGATTGGTGGCAAGCAATGCTGGAAATTTTGCCCAAGTAATTTCGGTCTTTTTCCTCTTTTTTCAGTTAGATTTGGGTCAGCTACAGGTCAGCAAAATTGAGTACGCAGGCACCGAACAAAGCATAAAGGCAACAGGTGGAGGAAGTTGAAACATTGACTCGGCAAAGCACTAGGACAACAAGCCCAAAAATCGCAAATTAAAGACACAACCTCAACCGACTCAGTTGGTCCAGAAAGTCAAATTTCTCTGACAAAATAGACAGCTAGCATACTAATATTCACTGTAGCATTTATTTCTTTCATCTACTTCCTTTGAAGAGTTGGTGATGAAATTTATTGCATGGAGAATCATCAACTAGATATTTTGTATATATACCTCCCCATAGAATGTATTAGGGGTTAGTGATTTTATTTCTGGACTACGCTGTAAACTATCAGACTATTTTAATACAAATCACTGTTGAAGTTCACTATTTCTGAATCGTCTGAAGGTGGATTGGATGTTCTGGGACCTGCTACAGAATTCCTGTGTCATTCTATGGAACAATAAGTTATTCTAAACTGTGTTTTATGTTCCCTATATTCGTAAATTTCATATATGTTTCATAATCTTGATAACAGAGAAGAAGAATATCATAGGATTTGTTTTAATGCACCCTGTGTTCAATCTCTGCTATTAGTTACGTTTTCTTTAGGATTAGTCATAAATATGAATTCTTAACTGCTCATGTTTGCACTAATTCCTTTATTTTAAATACTGTTTAGGAATCCTTAATTGCTCCTGCATAATATTCATACGCTTTCCCTCTGCCAGTATAATGAAAGATTCTTGATTGCCTTTCATTCCCTGACTTCACTCCATCATTTCCAGTTTTGTAAATTGTTCCTAGGTTACCTATCCGGCTTTGTAGCATTACCATTTCACCAAGAAACACTTTCGGCATTACACTTTCAGTGACTCCATTGCCCAATGGAATAAATGTTTTATACTTGCACCCTAGCTCTGTTTGAAATCACCATCCAACAAACTTAAAACCAAACCCTGTTCATCACAACTAGCCTAAAATACTCCAAAACAAAGCTAAACTACAAAGAAAGAGCCCTCTCTGGTCGCAGGTAGGCTAGGACCTGCAGCTAAAAGATTGGTTAGTGGTTACCTCGTCCGTATTCCCTCCAGGAGGCAGGGAACAGCCTGAGTGATAACATCATTGGCGACTCCATTGGGGACTAATCAGTTTCCCTGTTTCAACGTATTCAAAGGAGATATCAAGCCTCCTATTTTCCAAAAGAATTTTCTGTGAAACATTGTCTAAAGCTGTGATTGAAAACATTCCTAGAAAAACACCAAAAAACAAATTGGGAAGCTGGCTCCAAAGAAGAAAACTCGTTACACAAGGTCAAACCCTGACCCAGATCCTCCAGTTGTTTTTGAAAATCCCAATCTAATCCCTAAGATCCTTAGGAAACAAGAGCAACAGGAAGATTTTGTTGATTCAAGCCTTGAAACAGTTCAGCAAAGCTATATTCCAACCCCTGCTAAAGCTTCAGTTCATCCTCATATTACTCCTACTTCTCCTAGTTCTTCATCCACTTCTTAAAGCACCTTCTCTACACCTCCATCTACTACCCATATATCTACCATCCTTCCTGCTCTTCCAGCTGTCCCATTTCTTCCTGTTGTCCCATTTATCCCTGTAAATATGGCAAATCATTATGCTCCTTTACAACTACCTGCAATATAGGGGCTATGCCTCAGGATAATCAAAGTAAGATTACTTATTTTGATGGTACTGGCTCCCATACAGCCCAACAACACACTAAGAAAATGCAAGACTATTTTGAAAATTATGAAATTGATGATGATGATGTGAGAATGAAGATCTTTGTTCAAAGTCTAATTGGTGATGTAAGGACTTGGTTTAAAGCACTTGTTCCAAATTCTATAGCTAATCCAGATGCCCTTTACCAATCCTTTTTAAACAGATGGGAAAAGAAGAAAGACCCTTTACACATTTTAACTGAATATGACAATTTGAAAAGGGGTCCACAAGAAACTGTCCAAGACTATTTTGCAAGGTTTAATAATGAATACAATGCCATTCCTCAGAACCTTAGACCTCCTCCTGACTTAGCTTTAATCAAATTCCCTGATGGGTTTGATCCTGACATGGCATAATAGTTGAGGGAAAGAGGCCCTCCCAGCTTAGCAGACATGCAAAATATAGTTGTTAGTGTGGAGGAAAACCTGATTGCCAAACGAAACCGGGCTAGAACTGAAAGAAGAACAACATTCAAAGAAGAACCTTCATCATTTGAGCAGAAACTAGATGCCATCATCAAAGGGATGGATAGACTTGGATATAGAGTGGAAACCATTGAAAGAAAATCATCATGGGAAGGTCAACAAAATAACACTGCAAGAAACCCAAACTTTAGAAAAAATCAAAATCCAAACACTGGAAGGGCTGGCCCCGACCTGAACATCAGACCTCCCTTTCAGGAAAACTATTCTGAAGCCTCAATATCTAGTGAACCAACAGAGGTCCCTCACATCAACTTAATGGGTTTAGATAGCGAACAACAAATTTTTCTAACCCAAGATGAGCAAGAGGCCCTCGAATGTAAACACTTTCAAACCAAATCTAGAGAGTCATTTGATTTCAGAGAAGGCTATGATGCAACAGCCTATGAGGTTCATAAACAGTACAAATTGAGAAGTAGAATCATAGATTTACCTGAACCTACCAAGCTGAAAGATACTAAACAGCCTAAGAAAACAAAGGATAAAGCTGTCCCAACAGAATCCTCTGATAAAGCAGACCCAAAAGAAGTTATTGTGGAAGATGTATCAGACCTACAACCTTCAAGCAACTAGCCATACACCTCCCATTCTTCAAAAGAAGATTTGAACAACCCTCTTGAAAATAATTTCAAATCAGATGTACCCCATAACAACGCTCATAACCAAGAGAAGGTCAAGGAAAGCTCAGCTGAAAAAGAGAAGCTTGCTGCCCAAAATATAAAGAATCAGATAGAAAAACCTTTTAACTTAGAATTAGAAATTGGCAAGCTCAAAATAGCCATTCCTCTCTCTGAATTGGCCAAACATGAAGTTTACAGACAACAAATCAATAGGTCACTGCAAATATCAGAAAATAGGGATGCAGTAAATGTTTTGGATGACCAACCAGAACTAATTTTTTGTCCGGAAGTAAATGGTAAATCAGTAGATGGAGGGGTTCCTCCATTCTATGTGAGCTTAAACATTCATGACAAAGTGTTGCACAATGCAATGTTTGACTCAGGTGCTTCCCATAACCTAATGCCCAAGTTAGTGATGGAAAAGCTAGACCTAGACATCACAAGGCCCTACAAAGACTTGCTTTCATTTGATTCCATCCAGGTCAGGTGTCTAGGCCTAATCAAAGACCTTTGTGTATCTTTAGTCCAATATCCAGCTAAAACAATCCTGATGGATATGGTGGTAGCTGATATCCCACCTAAGTATGGTATGCTTTTGTCCAGATCTTGGGGTTCCAAACTCCAAGGATCTTTGCAGCTAGACATGTCCTATGCCACGATTGCAGTCTTTGGCCAGCCAAAGAGACTATACCAGGAAACGTTGATGAAATATGTGGTTAGCAGTCAAGAGAAGCCCCAGAACTTCCCAATTTACTCCATTCACTCTGACATGGATTCATTTATCTTATACAATGCTGACATGTGTCCTAAAACTGATGTCAAACTCCTGAAAACAGCACAAACAGAAAGCATGAATGAACAATCTAGTGCCCTAGATCAAAAAGGTTTTGATGTGATTGATACAACTAAGCAAAATGACATATGATATGAGTTACAAAATCCAAACCTGCCCACTGAACAAGCTTGCTAAACTATTAAGGCTAACCATAATCAAGAAATCTTATGGTACTTAGAGTTTGATAGGTCAGCGAACAAATTAGGAGCAGGGGCAGGGGTTTGGATACACAACATGCAAAATGACCATGCTCAAGGTCATGCATATAGGCTAAATTTCAGATGTACAAACAACATGGCTGAATATGAAGCCCTTCTATTGGGCCTCAAACTGATTAGAAGTCTAGGGGCAACTAATATTTCAATTCTAGGGGACTCGGAATTGATTATACAGTAGATGAAGGGAAATTTTGTTACAAATGATTTCAAGTTGAGGTCTTATAGAGGAGTAGCAACCGAATTACTTAATAACTTCTTAAAATTTCAGCTCGCGAAAATTCCAAAAAGTCATAACTTACATGCACATAGTTTGGCAACTTTTGCCAGCATTTGTAAGCTTCCATTTGAGCCCAGTCATCACTTCACTGCAGAAATCAAACACAGACATGCTGTCCCAGATAATGTAAAAAACTGGCAAGCGTTTGAAAATGATACACAAATAAACAATTTCCTGACTTTAAAAGAAGAATTCTCGAGTATAAACATTGACACAAGCACCATTGAGGACCGACAACAAACACATCAAAGTGAGCAAAGTATATCAGCTGAAACAACAAATCTGATTTTGCATCCAACAACCTTTGACTGCACAAATTTACAAAAGCTAAAACAAACGGATTTTGATGAAATGATTGAGGAAGAATCTGAAGTAATCGAACTAAAGGACAATGTCCTGCCCATAGGCCTAACTCCTTTAGAATATATATTTGATTCAAATGACATTCCAAGAAAACCAAAAATGCAACCACTGAATGCAAAAATTGAAGACTGTAACATTGGGACCATAGAAAATCCCAAAATGATAAAACTCTCCAAAACATTGCCTGCTGATCAGAAGTTAAAGTACATTGACTTGTTTAAAGAGTTCCAAGATGTCTTTGCCTGGAGTTATGAGGACCTCAAGTCCCATGATACTTTAGTCATCCAACATACTATACCCTTGAAAGAAAATCAGAAACCTTTTAAACAAAAGCTTAGAAGGGTGAATCCTGTCCTCCTTCCCCTGATTGAAAAAGAAGTTAAATGAATGTATGAAGTCATAATCATTGCACCTATCAGGTTCTCTGAGTGGATTTCAAATCTAGTGCCTACTAAAGAAAACCAGAGAGATAAGGCTTTGTGTTGACCTGAGAAATTTGAATAAAGTCTCCCTCAAAGACCACTACCCTTTACCAAAAATGGATCACATTTTGCAAAGGGTAGTGGGAGCTTCTAGGATCTCATTGCTAGATGGATTCTCAGGATTCAATCAGATCTTAGTTCACCCAGACGATCAAGACAAAACTGCCTTTACAACACCTTGGGGAACCTTTAAATATGTCAAAATGCCTTTTGGACTCAAGAATGAAGGAACCACATTTCGAAGGGCAATGGACATAGCCTTTGCTAAAGAGATTCATGATTTCTTAATCATATACCTTGATGATCTTATTGCTTTCTCAAAATCAGACCAAGAACATTTAAAACATCTCAGACAAGTGTCCCTAATTTGTAGAAAATATGGCATATCATTGAACCCAAAGAAATCACTCTTTGGCCTAGAAGAGGGCAAACTCCTAGGTCACATAATTTCAAAAGATGGTATAAGAATTGACCCGGATAGAATTCAACGTATCCTACAAGTGCCTCACCCAAGAAACATCAAAGAACTACAAGCTTTTTTAGGCAAGATCAATTTCCTGAGAAGGTTCATTCCCAATTTAGCCAAGCTAATAAGACTGTTGAATAATATGCTCAAGAAAGATTCTAAAGTCAAATGGACAATAGAAGCTAAGTAGGCCTTTGAGGAAATCAAAATAGCTTTGACAAGAACTCCTGTTCTTACAAGTCCCAGGTTTGATAAAGATTTTATAATCTTTTCCTTTGCATCTGAATATACTATTACTGCTGTCCTATTATAGAAAGATGACTTAGGATGTGAGAAACCCATTGATTTTTTCAGCAAAGAACTCAGAGATGCCCCACTTAAATACCAAATCATGGAGAAGCAGGCATATGCTCTTGTGAAGGCCATAAAGGATTTCAGAATTTATATCTTGTACTCTCACATAATTGCCTATGTTCCAAATGCAGTGGTTAAAGATATTCTCACTCAAGAGGGAATTGAAGGTAAAAGGGGCAAATGGATAGCCAACATTTTAGAATATGACATTGAGATTAAGCCAACAAAACTCATAAAAGGACAAGGGCTAGCCAAATTAATGACCGAAACCAACTTCCAAGCCCTCGATATCAATGAACTGGATAACGAACAGGAGATGGCGACTCCACAGATCAATCGAGCCTTCTTACAATCACCTTGGTACACTGACATATGTTTTGTATTGTTAAACCTACAAGCTCCTCTAGGGTTATCCAGAACCAAAAAGAGATTCTTGAAAATGAAAGCTTCAAATTTTTGTATCATAGATAATATGTTGTTTTGGAAAAATCATGAAGGTATTTTTCTTAATTGCCTAACATTAGATGAAACTAACAAAGTCCTCAAGGAATTTCATGTGGGAGACTGTGGTGGACACTTGTATTGGAAATCCATGGCTGATAAAATCCTAAGGGATGGGTTTTATTGACCTTCCCTGTTTGCTGATGTGAAAAAATTTGTAATGTCTTGCCATAAATGCCAAATCCTCGAAGGCAAGAAAAAGTTGCTACCCTTGCCCCTCAGACCCATTTCAATTGAAAGGCTATTTCAACAATGGGGTTTATACTTCATTGGGGAGATCCACCCTTCATCTTCTGGCCAGCACAAATGGATTTTGACAGCCACAGATTACCTTACCAAGTGGATAGAGGCCATCCCTTGTAGGCAAGCCAATGACTCAATCATCATCCAATTCCTAGAGACCAATATTCTATCTAGATTTGGTTGTCCATAAAAGATCATCACAAACAATGCAGTTGCATTTAAATCCAAAAGAATGATCAGTTTTTGCCACAAATATCACATTACCTTGGGCCACTCCCCAGCTTATTACCCTCAAGGTAATGGTCTTGCTGAATCCTCTAACAAAAGCCTCATCAACATCATCAAAAAGGTCCTGGAAGAGAATAAAAAGAATTGGCACAAAAAACTTGTGAATGCACTATGGGCAGACAGATTGACCACAAAAAGGTCCATTGGAACAAGTCCATATGAATTAGTGTATGGTCTAGAGGTTGTTTTCCCCTCCTCTTTAGGAATCCCTGTGATCAAGTTGCTGCAAGAAATACAAGTAGAGCCGAATGATATTTAGAGAAGGATCAACCAAACTATTCACTTGCAGCAGACAAGAGAAGAAGTATATCACACAACCCAAGTACTACAAGATAAACTCAAGATTTTTTTTGACAAAAGAACAAAAGCTGAAGACTTCTTCATAGGAAATAAAGTTCTCAAATGGGACTCCAGGAGGGAAGATAAAGGGAAACATGGGAAATTTGATTTTCTTTGGAAATGACCATTTGTGATTCAGTCTGTACAAGGTAACAACACCTATTTTTTGAGGAGTTTGGATGGCACAAATATTGAAGAAGGCCTAGTCAATGGGAGAATGCTTAAACATTATTTTGATCCCCTTTGATGAACACAACGTAGCTATATATTGTACATAAATATTTGTATTTCCAGCATTTTCATTTACAACAATTAGATAAGGAACCAAATGCAACAAATTTTGAAGAAAAATCAGGGAACTGCATCAAGTTGGTGTATATTTTGAATTTACCACAAGTAATCAAAAGGAAAACTTGGGAAGTATAAAGATGATAATTAACACTCAGAGAAACCAGCGAGAAGCAAAGTTGTAATTTCACATAGATCAACTTTAAAAGGTACTGCATACAAGCTACAAAGATTCAGATTAATGGTCTCCAAGACAAGCAAGTTTCAGACTACAACAAGAATTGAAGAATAAGTCCATCTGACCTACTGTTCTTGGCTTTTCACCAGGAAAAGCCATTCCCAAGTGGAGCCACTGTTAGGTTCCTATACCAATAGGTTTCATTTTTCGTGATTGACTGTGGAAGTGCCAAATATGTTCATCCTTGCATGCTGCAAAGGTTCCGTATTTTGTATACAGACAAAGAAAATTTAAAAATATAAAGAGGGTATGCCTTAAAAGAATAATCAAAAGGAAAGAAAATGTTAGTCAGAAGAAAAAGAGTTAAAATGAACCCCAAACCAAGAGACCAAGAAAGTGGCCAATCAAAATGTCACTGTTATCTTATTTGCAAGTTCACCATGTGGAGATACTGCTGCTTATTACATTTGATGGGTGGCCCAACAGTTCAATCTGGACCATGCCATGTTTGAATTGCTATTGTAGAATAAAGAAAGAATATCTGTCCAAACAGTTCAAGCTTGGCAGATGAGTAGATAGGTAGAGACATTAAGGAGCCCAACTTCTTAATCTAGGCCCTTGGAAGAGATAAGGGTACATTTAGATAGGAGGGTAGTCAAAAGAAAAGAAAACAATCAGGGTTTTCCAGTTCAAGTGCACCCAATCCAAAGGAAGAAAAAAATGTTAGGTGTATTAGGCTGGGTAGGCAGGTTGAGGTTGCAGAAGCAAGTGTGTGATTATTATTTGTCTTGTCAAGAAGGACCCATTTCATTAATGACACAAGTACCAAGGCAGTGTTTGGTTGTATAAACAATGGAAGCATGACTAATCCCCTTTCATTCCTCCAGAAATCTCTGACTAACATCCCCTCAAGGACCCTGGGATCTGCCCAATAGTCCTGTTTCACTTCATTCTAGGACAAGTGCCAAGTCAAACTCTGAGTTTACTCAAGGAAAAGAAATCACATTTCTTGTGTAAACATCATCATTCCAAACTCCTTCCATTTCCCTATGCCTAAGTTTCATTCCACAAACTTGGCATTCACTCATGCTGTTTCATTTCACAAAGTAATACTAACCTCTAACTCTATTATTTAGCTCCCTAAAAACATTCTCCCATCCCTATTACACAAAAAACTATATAAAAACCCCAAAAAATACTAAATATCCCTACCCCATAGCATTATAGCTATATAATTTAAGTTTCAGGATATATTGAATCCATCTGGGACTTTATATTAACCCTTCCGCATCCATAAAACCCCGAATTTTATTTAATCAATTGTTAAATAAATAACCACGTTGCCCCCCCCCCCCCCACACATTAACTATGTGTTAACTCTCGCGTCCACACATATATCAGGTTTCATATAAACTTTGGGTTAAATGTATCAATGTTCCGCCATAGCCAAAGGTTGTTACCCCGAAGAAACATTATTTAATGACAAATAATACGCGGGTCCCATGTCCAAAGTTGCTCGCCCTCCATCTCTGCCCCGTCCGTGGTCCGATGTCCTGCGCTCCAAATCCAACGGTGGGCAGTCTTTTTCGAAACCTCGATCTGCCGGAGATTAACATTCGGGGAATGGGTAGTTTTACTGCCGTACCCCCGCCACGCGTCGTTCTCCTAGTGTGATCGGAGCCCCCCTCCCCAATACTGCCCAGGGCCAAAGGTGGTGCGGGAGAAAAGCACAAACCACCCTCCTCCCCTTGACGTCAGCACCACGTCACTGTTGATGTCACGTCCGTGTCAACCTATCCTCTGCCATGTCATCTTCCTAGTTAGCAGCCACGTCACCGTGCCATACCCGTTACCCGCCAAATGACATCATGCTAATGTCATCACCAAAAAGCGCCAAAAGTCCCAAATTTTCATAAAATCACGCGAAAACGACCGTTTTCCTTCAATTTCATTGGTTAGTTCGGGAGTGCTGTGCATGCCGTTTTATGTCGATTTGCTGCCCAAGATCAAATTTAGTCATCTGAGCTGCTGCCGCCTGCAAATTTGACCCCTCAGTCCACCATTGTACCTGCTGAACTTCCCTGTGTGCCATAAAATCAGGTATTTACCTGCATTTCACTTATAAACCCCTTTTTCCGCTGTTTTCTCCATTTTAGCTGCTTAAACACCTCCATATACCCAAACCAAAGATACTCCTGCACCTAAATTCTGCCTAAGTTGACTGATAATTCCCCTGTTCCAAAAGAAACCCTGCAAACTTATGCCCCTCTGCAATTTCACTGTCAAAAAATCATTTTTTAGTTCATTTGCCGGTAGAATTTTCATATTGCCCGTGCTTTGACCCCTTTTACAAAAATTCCTCTACAAAATTCCACCTATTCGGCTCAAAAAACATTCTTATTCTCTCTGCAGTTTGCCCACACAGCTTATCAACCCAGTGAATTCATCAAAGAAAAGAAAAGCCTGTTTGAACTCTATAAATTTGCCTCTTTATGATAGCTACAGACAGTGAAGACCATTGCCTCATCTAAACTCAGTCTGCAGCTCCTTGACAAAGCCTCAGAAGCAGTTCTCAGTCTTCAATAGTTGCACTAATCCTGGTTCTAAGTATAAACACAGAAAAAACTTCAAGATGGCCACTCCAGCAGCTTTAAACATTGCTCCTATCAATGCACCTAACAAAGAGCTTGAAGCACTGTCTTTAGCTGATAGGGACTACCTCATTTAGGATTTGGTTGGGGACAGAAATCACTTGCAGGCCTTCTGTCAGCTAAGAAATAGTTATTTGAGCAATAGTGACATGTATGGCATTTGGGAATCAAATTTTCCCATCTACTTCTTGCCCTCAGTAAATATTTTCCCTGAGATAATTCACCTCTGTGCTGAGAACTATGACCCAACTCAAAGAGTTGTCAAGTCTCCATCTAGGAGCATACTCTTCCATATCACTCCCGATTCCATTAACCAAATGCTAAATTTCAAGCAGACTCAAATTTTGGTCCCTTTTTCTATGAAATACTTGCTCGATGAAGGCCCAAAACTCTCCAGCTCTGAGATTTCCAGAATTGCCAAGACATTCATGAGAGCAGACCGTTAGCCTACAGAGCCACCTCCTTTCTTATATGTCAATTTCAATGAAGTAGGCAAGTTGCTTGTAGATATGATATCCTCTGTGCTAGGTTTCAAAACAAGTGAGCACATTGATGAAACAGTGTTGGTCCTATTGTCTGCATATAGCCTAGGACAACCCCCTGCTATCAAGTACAACTATGCCAAGTTCATTGCCAATAAAATGCATGACCAACTAGTGAAGCTGGATAGGGAGGGAGTCTTCAAATATTCATCATATATCTATCATTTGTTCATATATTACCAGTCAGAATGTTTCCAATGTCCCATGAAGAAGTTAGATTCAAAGGGTGAAAGAAGGTCTGTTATCTTTTGGTCATCAGTCTTCCATCAGGTCCAAAACTCTCCTTACTCTTATTGTGAGTTCGTGGACCAATTTGTTTACCCAGTCTCCTGTCTCTTGAAAAGAAATCCTCCTCCTAGATTATCATATGACATGCAGAAGATATTGCAATTATCCAAGAACTACAAAATAGGTTATTGGTATCTCTACCAAAATCACACTGTCATTAGGATCTATGGTTGTGAGCTCTGTCCCTACAGGCTCCCAAGTTATGTACCCATGAGACTGTTTGCCTTGGAATATTATAGGCAACTCATCAATTCAGATCTCACTCATTTTCATAGTGCCAAGAAGAAAACTCGCCTGAAATTCAAAGACCATCTAGGCCCCTTTATTATGAACAAGAAAGAAGGTTGGCAAGATGCTGATCAAATACTGGGGTAGAAAATCAAGCTAAAAAGGAATTTCTGGTGGGTCCCTTATGACCCTGATGGCTTTATCAGTGTCAGAAAAGTAAAATATAGGCTGACATCATATGAACATTGTAAAGTCCCACAGATTGAGCAATTTTCTAATCAAGATGAGTGGGTGCAAGGCATATTAATTGAAGAACTCACTCAAGAAGAAATAATAGAGCAAAATGTCAAATATTTGGAAAAAACTCTCGACTTGGATTCTTTTCAGCAGGTAACATTCAAACTGCCACACCAAGTTGGAGAGGGCACATCCACTGCTGCAACTTCACAAGCTGCCCAAGAAACATCTACATCAGCAACATGTACAACAAAAGGAAAAGAAGTGATGGATGTCGAGCAAGAAATAGTTACAGAACAACTTACCACCTCTAAGGAGCAGAGTCAAGGGCAAGCCCCTCCACAACAGGCAAAGGCATCACAGATTCCAACCTTACAGACTCCTCTTAATGAGGAAAGAGGTAAGAAGTGGGACAGGGAAGAGACCACACCTCCAAGTGGGATAATACAACAACCAGAAGCCAAAATACAAAGAGTTGACCCTCAGGTTGAGGAAGAAATTAGTGAAAAAATCATAGAGAGTCAGAGGAGGGAGAGAGAAACAAGCCAACAAGAGCAAGGAAGGCAGCATAGTATGGAGGTGTCTTCCTCTAGGCAGCAAAGCAAACAACTGTCTGGCATTAAAGGAACTTTCATGGAAATCAAGGCCTAGAATGAGCTATTAAGAATACAACTGTATGATCAATTCCTAAAAGCAACACCCTCCAAACAACAAAGATTGATGGCAACTTATGACATCAAGGAGGAAAAGATGATGCTAACTCATTTCAAGCCTAAAGTTCCACAGCCCAAAACAACTGCAAATTAAATAAAGACAAACCTGGAAGTCCTCTCGAAGGACATACACCCAATGGACCAAATAGAGCTACACAAGAAAATAGGTGAAATGGTCTATGCCACTCTAGTAGACGAGGCTATGTTGGCACATCAACTAAAGGAATCATTGAAAAATACAAATACTCAATTGGATTTGGAGAGAATGTCTTCCTCAGCCAAAGATAACCGAATAAATATATTAGAGGAAATTATTGTGGATCTGGGGCATGATCCTAAGGATCCCAAGGGCATCAAGGCCCTTATGAAGAAGAAAGAAGATGATATTGTTGCACTCAGAAAACAAGTGAAGCTGCCTGCAACTATCCACCCTCAAACTACGGAGCTTGTGCAAGAAAAAGAAGCTAATGATACCATGGATGTGCTCATGAGGATGAATCAAAGAATAATACAGATTGAGGATGAGTTGGAGAGATCATTGCAAAGCAATCCAGGAGAGTCGACCTCCCAGACCCCTCAAACAACCCCAACTATTGTCATTGTTCCTCCCACACAAGCAGCAGCAATCCCTCTTGCCATTTCAGCATCCACAACGACTACATCAACTACAGATGCTACAATAACAGCAGCAACAACAACAACAGGACCAGGATCTAGCATGAGTATGGAAGAGATGATGAAAGTGGTCAAAGAACTAGAAGTTCAGGTCACAGAGGTGAAAGAGGCCAAAGAAAAGTTGGCCAAGCTAGAGGCAAGCTATGACAAGTCCAAGATGACAGTGGCTGAGAAACAAAGAGAAATAAAAGCCTTGGACAACAAAATAAAGGCCTTAGAAAAAGAGCTTACCTTAGACAAGACTCTAGCTGAAATAAAAAAGATTCTGTGGGCCAAGATTGGCCAAGCAATCACTGACCAATGGTGATCAATTCAGACCATACATGAGCAAATAGAGTTGATAGGCCTAGCTCAATTTGAGACTCAAAGGGCTAGAGCATCATTGGGAAATATGCCTGAGCAAGCCAATAAAATGATTCATTTCCTGAACACTCATACCAAAGAGGAGTTGGCAACGTTAGACATCAATAGCAGGACAAATACTATTCTGACAGCAAAAAAGGTGCGTTAGAGAGAAAGTGCCAGGAAATGCAGGCATAAATAAATGACTTCAAGATAAAGATGACAGCATTGCAGACCAGAGGATTACCCAGCCTATTGACTAGTGCTGGAAAACTACTGTCCTGTGAGCAATATACTATCAGAATCAATAACTATGTTTCCAATCAGATTACAGCATCCTCAAGTACCTTAGAAGAAGTAGGACCTCCCTCTGGACAATCTCTTTATGATAAATTAGAAAACCTGTTTTACATTGAGCATGAAATCAATCATCTGTTTGAGGTCCCACCCAATTTTTATAGATACACAGAGGCTGATGAAACACTCATAAAAATACAAAGACATAAGCTGCCTCCTGAGGATTAGTGGCAAGCAATGTTGGAAATTTTGCCCAGGTAATTTCGGTCTTTTTCCTCTTTTTTCAGCCTCAGATTTTGGTCAGCTACAGGTCAGCGAAATTGGGTACGCAGGCACCGAACAAAGTGTAAAGTCAATAGGTGGAGGAAGTCGACACAGTGACTGAGCAAAACACTAGGACAACAAGCCCAAAAATCGCAAATTAAAGACAGCCTTACCCGACTCAGTTGGTCCAAAAAGTCAAATTTCTTTGACAAAATAGACAGCTAGCACACTAATATTCACTGCAGCATTTATTTCTTTCATCTACTTCCTTTGAAGAGTTGGTGATGAAATTTATTGCATGGAGACTCATCAACTAGATATTTTGTGTCTCATTTTTGTATATATACCTCCCCATAGAATGTATTAGGGGTTGGTGATTTTATTTCTGGACTGCGCTGTAAACTATCAGACTATTTTAATACAAATTGCTGTTGAAGTTCACTGTTTCTGAATCGTCTGAAGGTGGATTGGATGTTCTGGGACCTGGTACAGAATTCCTGTGTCATTCTATGGAACAATAAATTATTCTAAACTGTGTTTTATGTTCCCTATATTCGTAAATTTCATATATGTTTCATAATCTTGATAACAGAGAAGAAGAATAGCACAGGATTTGTTTTAATGCACCTTGTGTTCATTCTCTTCTATTAGTTACGTTTTCTTCAGAATTAGTCATAAATATGAATTCTTAATTGCTCATGTTTGCACTAATTCCTTCATTTTAAATATTGTTTATGAATCCTTAATTTCTCCTGCATAATATTCATACACTTTCCCTCTGCCAGTATAATGAAAGATTCTTGATTGCCTTTCATTCCCTGACTTCACTCCATCATTTCCAGATTTGTAAATTGTTCCTAGGTTGCCTATCCTGCTCTGTAGCATTACCATTTCACCAAGAAACACTTTCATCATTACACTTTCAGTGACTCCATTGCCCAATGGAATAAATTTTTTATACTTGCACCCTAGCTCTGTTTGAAATCACCATCCAACAAACTTAAAACCAAACCCTGTTCATCACAATTAGCCTAAAATACTCCAAAACAAAGCTAAACTACAAAGAGAGAGCCCTCTCTTTTTGCAGGTAGGCTAGGACCTGCAGCTAAAATATTGGTTAGTGGTTACCTCGGCCATATTCCCTCCAGGAGGCAGGGAACAAGGAACAACCTGAGTGATAACAGGGTCTTCAGCAGACAGATCGGACGGTCATCGGGCGTTGGAGTTGTACAGGCGTTTAACGGGCGAGGGCGGTTTGGTCGAGTGGTAATGGTTTTCATCGCACCGCTTTCAGGTGCTAAGTGGTAAATGCCCAGGGCCGAGCGATTCCATTCAATGATTGACACGTAGTGGCGGATGAGAGAGAAAAACCACTCTCATCGTGCGCTATCACTCGATCAAATTGCCAGCGCGATGAATGCGAAGACCGTCGGATCTCTATGGAGATGATCTGACAGTGGAGAGTGCTAGAGCGGGTTGCCTTTATCGGGTGTAATGGGAGCTGTTGGATCAACGGGGGTGATCAATGGTGGGGATGCGGCGTGGCGAGTTACACACACGTAAAAACGTATGGTGGGGTTTTGCGCTTGGGGCTAAGGTCAAAAAGGGTTACTTCTTTGGATTTAGGAGGCAAATAGGGAAACGGAGGTGGTGGAGAGTAAATGGAGTAGGAAGAGAAGGGAAAATAACCCATGTGGGGCCCCTTTGAAGACACCACCAAACAGACCAAGCTTTTCTCTGACATTAGAAAGTCACCGCTACATGGCAAGGCTAACAGAACCAACGCATAAAACTCTGCCATCGAACAGTGTTAGCAGCATACAAGAAGCCACCGGAAACCAGATCATGAAACAAAAGAGAGGCACAAACCGGAGGCATATGCAAAAGTAGAGGCATCTAGGTTTCAGCCACCTCACCCCACTCCCTCAACTCTCCCCCTTTTTTCCCAATCATTAGTACTATGTAACTGTTACTACCGACGACACATACATTAAAATACCTTGTATAAGCTATATGTTAAAAAACTATAAAACTACACTAAGGTTGACACGTCGAAATATATTTAGCCACTCCTATCCGGTAATAAATTTTATTGTTCTGATTATATTATTAATGGTTGTTATTCAATTTATTCCGTGAATTTTGAAGTCAAGAGAAGAGAAAAAAAAAATAAAAAAAATCCCATTATAAATGGTGATGAGCTGGTGTGAATCTATATGTAATGAAGCCTACAAAATTCTTCCTGAAACAGGACCTACCTATCCATAAGAGAGCAGATGCAGTGGCCAGCATGGTGTTTGAAGCTTATGCAAGAGTAAGAGATCCAGTATATGGTAGTGCAGGTACAATACTTTCCATGCAGAAGTCATTGGAACAGCTTAAGATGCACTTGTCCATTGCAGTTGAAGAGATCTTACAAATGAGAGAGCAGCTGGGGTGGCAGAATACTTCAACCATAACTACTGCGTTGCGACGTTTATTGACAATGGAGGGAGCATCACTCTCTATGGCCCATGCTTCTTCTTCAGAAGCCAGAAAGCAGACCCCTGCTCTTTCTTCAGAAGCCAGACAACCGTTCTTCGAGGTATTATTGATTTTAGCAGATCTCTCCTCCATTCCATGTATTTTCTAAGAATTCAAATATTAGGTGTATTTATAAACTAAAGTTATATATAGTAGCGGATATATTTTTTAACCAATATTTAAAAAAAAAACCATTGGGTTAAATTTGCCTTGAATTTCAGAAATTACAGTTGAATTCTATTTTTAGTACAGTTCTGTATATCAAAGTTATAAACTGCCGGTTTCTATTTTATGCACTTGGATTCGATAACCCACATGAAACGTTATTCGATTCTCTTTTGTTTCCTCGCCTGCTGCTGTTTTGCATGTTTCGGTCCACGGTCGATCCTAAATTCGTTTTAAGTTAGCAGCGACCAGAAGCAAATATTGGGTGCAGACTTATCAGTTAATGCCTTGTGTATTCACTTTGATCGTTGTTTGCTTTTAAGTTTTGGAGGATAGCCGCTCTGTGCGACATTGGCAAGGCACGATTGGTCGTTTCTTACACCATTGGAAAGGCATGACCGATCGTGTCTGCAGCACTGGCAGGTTGAGAACACCTCCAAGCCTTCTATATTTGATCATTCACAAGGAGATCAATGTTGGATGAGTTGTTCATCTTACATTAAGAGCTCTAAAACTCAGATTATACTCGGGATTCTAAATACTCGAGATTCCAAAGTTTTAGAGATATAGACCTATCGTCTAGCCTCCTCCATTAATCTCTTTAAGAAAGGACTCTTAAGGTGGAAGAAGAAAGAACCAATCGCAAATTTATGTTTCTCATTTTCAAAGAGACTCTTTAGCCTTATATATCACACTTCTCATGTTTGTGTGAAGGACAGGGTAAAGTTGAAGCAAGGAGCTAGGATACACTCAATTGGGATTCAAGGTATAATTGTAATCTTTTATTTATTTTAATATATGTGCGAATGGTTTCCTCTGCCATCACCTATCATTTAGCTTTATAGGCAAGTGATTAATACATTTGGTGTTGTTGAGTACATCAAGTTAGATCTATGGGTGATTAATATTCCGCATGTTTAAGAAATTTTCAAATTGATATGTTGGCTTTCTTGTGTGTAGGTATCACGTGCTAGGGGCTAGAACTTTGTAGCTGTTAAGGCATGAATTAGGATTGGTCATATTAGATCTCGTGGAAATCCATATAATGGTTTATCATATAGTCTATCTTAGATAAAGGGCAGATTTGATGGAGTACTTACTATTAAATTTTTGAGAGTTAATTCCATTGTTTTCCTTGCATTTTTATTTGTTTATTTGTAGTGTGAATTCCATTGTTTATCTTGCATTTTTATTTGTTTATTTGTAGTGTGATTAATATTCTTTATGTTTAATATAAATCAACAAGATAACTTAAGTCCTAGTTGAAGCCTTTTTCTTCTATCCTTTTGTCTCCTCTATACAACCTTCAATTAATATATTGCTAATTAAATTGGCAAACAACTTATTGATAAGGAGTTAAATGATAAGAGTCTTGATGCAGTAGTATTTCTCAACAAGACCAAGGAGGTCTTACCACATTTACTAAAAGGAGTGGGCTCCCTTAATATGATTTATTTTAATTTAATTAGAGATATAAATTTGATTTTCTTAATGTAATAGAGATTGATTAGAGAAATGAAGGATTGTTTCCTTGTCAACATTTAATGCACTATTTGGGGAGGATTGTTGGAGGAGTTAGAGGTTTTAGGATAGATTTGATATTTTCTATGAAGAGATGATTACCCAAAAACTATTTTATTGTATATAGACAAATGTGTGATGACTAGAATAATACGAGAGAATATAATACAATAGAATGAGATAAAGTTGAGAGAGGTAAAATGACCCAAGAAAAGTCTAAGAGAGCGAGAGTGGCCAGGGGCAAGAATGTCAAAATCTAAAGTCAAGTTAGAGATAGAGAGATAAGATAAATCCATGTGATTACAAGAAAACATGCACAAATATTAAATAATAATATTACATTGTTTCCTCCGCTATTGAGTTGATATTGTATTGATATTATTGTGTGTTCTATACTAGTTCATAATTATATGCTAAATAAAATACATATAAGTCAATTCTTGTAATGTGTAGAATGATTTATTATTTGCAAGTAAACCAATTTAGAGTTTGATTCATATAGGTCATCAGTTCAAGTTTGATAGAGTAGTGTAAAGCATTAATAGAACATTCAAATCAAGATCATATTGTCTTGATAATTCCGCTCATGATTCAATAAAGGAATGTGTATATGGGTTCGAAAAAGTACAAATTGAAGTTTAGGTGAGAGAAATATGGGGTTGTGAGATTTCCAAACCCCTGAATTAATGTGCCAACAAGAATAGGCCAAGTTTGGATCAAAGCATGAGCATTGAGTTATTAAAAGTGTTGTGTGGACCCCACTAGTGGTAGCTTGAAATTGTTATAGCAAGAGGAGTCATCCAACCTTTGAAAAATACTCTCAACTTTGTAACCACGCATAGATGGACGTAAAGTTCATGGGATGTAAAGTAAAGTTCATGGGGTGGATTGTAAAATCATAGAAGATTTCCAAAAGTGTGGATCTTG
Organism: Pinus taeda; assembly: GCA_000404065.3. Lineage (NCBI taxonomy): Eukaryota > Viridiplantae > Streptophyta > Pinopsida > Pinales > Pinaceae > Pinus > Pinus taeda. The sequence goes on along the minus strand of APFE031701413.1, from coordinate 14,867 downwards.
CTATAAAGGCTAGTAGCTCAGTTAGCTTGTTCAGTCATAAGATTATTGATAGTTTCCCTCTTACCCCTAGAATCTATGGTCTACCAAATATTTATAAGGAAGGGGCTCCTCTGAGACCCATTGTCAACACGATAGGAGGGCCAACTTATGTTCTTGCTAAATATTTAGCCTAGAAGCTTAAGCCCCTTGTTGGCCATACAAAATCCTTTTTCAAGGACTCTGCATCGTTTGTTAATGAGTTAAAGAGTTTCCAGCTTGATCCAACTGACAAGCTTGTGAGTTTTGATGTGGTCTCCCTCTACACTAATATCCCTATCAACGAGATCATCGAAGTCATCAAGTGCATCACAAATCCTGATACGACTTATTTAGTTGGTATTTATCTTACTTCTACTATCTTTTCATTCGATGGGGAATTCTATGAGCAAACTTGTGGTGTCGCCATGGGTTCCCCCCCCTCCCCTGTGGTAGCTAATCTATTAATGGAGGATTTTGAATCAAAGGCCTTAGCTTCTTCTCGTCTTCTGCCTAAGATGTGGAAGAGGTTTGTGGATGACACTTGTGTCATCTCGTCCCATGGTAAAGAAAAGTTAGAACTGTTTTTCCTCCATCTTAACAATCAATCTAGTTCTATAAAGTTCACCATGGAATTTGAATGTAATGGTAGTCTTCCCTTCCTTGATGTCCTTCTCTCAAGGAATGGTGATGACTCTTTCTCTCATGATGTATATCATAAGAAAACTCATATAGAACAATATCTTCATGCTAATTCTCATCACTTCCCAGCTTAAAAGCTTGGTGTTCTCATGTTGAAGCCTTGAAATTTGCTGCAACAACATAGGGGATGACCACCCGGTCCAGACCTAAAAGCAGCTATTTTTCCATTTAGAATGGTGGTTCCAACTGGTTCAACTAGGTCCAGTTACCTTCTCTCAATCTCCAATGGCTTTAAAATATGATTTTCATTCACCAATGGAGAAGAGACATCGGATCAACCCTTTTTGCTGATCAGGTAAGAAATTGATCCTTAAGTTGATTTGGGGATCAACCAAGCCACTACTAAAGTTTTCCTCTTTGGGAAGAGGATTTAAAAGAATGTAGAAATTAATCTAAATGCAAACTTATTCTATAATGGAAGCAAAAGGAACTAAATTTTAATCTTATCTCAATTAGGTAGATATAGATCTAACCCAACCGAGAGCAAGATATTTAAAGTATTGGGATTTAAATATGTCTGACTTATAATGGATATTAAGCTAATGAAATAGTTCAATTAACTGACATTATGAATACCAAACACATCCTATTTAGGAAACTCTTAACTGAAATAATCAACCAACAACACTCATGAAGAAGTTCGCAGAATGATTTTGATCATTTAATCAGTAACTTGAATAATTAAACAATAATATGCGGGAAAAGTTCATAACATATCACTATTTATTAAACCAGTATTAAAAGACAGATTTCTCAGTAAATAGTTACTCAGAAATCAGAATTCGGCCCATAAGAGCAGAGATAAATAATAATATAAAATAGAGACAAATTACCCATACCAACAAAAGTGCACAAATATGAAAATAAATTGACACATTCTTGTCATCATAAAATGAAACCAGCATTTAAAATAATAGTATTATAAATACCAATTTATTGAATCCATTTCTCCAACTCCGGTCTCTAATAGTCCTTTACAATACTTGAACTTTTGCTTTCAAAACAAGAGCCACAATAGTGCAAACTCTATTCTTCATACATAATTTAGAACGCAAAAGAAAAATCTTCAATAATCCTCATATCTAAGATTTTTAATTCTCCCACCTACAACTCTAAATCCCTATTATAGAAATGTTTTTAGAATTCCAAAATTGTAGAGGAGAGAAGCCCTTTTTACATTCTACAATCTAGTATTTATAATATTTACAAAAGAATTTAGAATAGGAAATTTAGTTGAAGAATAAATTTGTTTAATCAATTCTCATTGGTTCAAAAATTTCATTATTCTATTATTGGAGCCTTCTTATTGATTGAGATTTTTTTCTCTTCATCTCTTCAATTGTTTCCTTGCAAAACAAATCAAAACAAAATTAAAATACAAAATTAAAATCAAAATGCTAAATTTGGAATTAAAAGGAATCCAATCAAATTCAATCAAATAAATAATTAAAAAGGAAATCTGAACTTTCTATTGATGTCTATGATAATTTAATTATCCAAGGAGATTATTGACGAATGAGTCTGCGCTCAGAAGAAGTCATGGGAAAATAAGAACACAGAAAATAAAACTCAGAAAATTGATTTTGTTTAAAATTCAGATCTTGATATTCTGTTGGATTTTAGGCCTAATAAATGATAAAATCTAGAAAATGAAACTATTTTCAAAAATATTCTCCACAATTCTATCTTTCCAATGAGCCGTCTTGGGCCTCATTTGGCCAATTAAAACTCTATTTAGGGGTTTCTGAAGTTGGTATATTAAAATTGCTAGAATTCTGGAATTTTTGTTGCCTCGGCTAAAAATCAGAATTTTAATTAAATTCTAATCCTAACTTAAAATTTTAATATTAATTACCTGGATGCTGGTGCATTTACGCAATATTTATGAAGGGTCTGTGCTACGACGACATTTGGTACAACAGGTGGCAAGACAGCACACCTACCCAAGCTATCCCACAGATGGAAATGGATTATATTAAGTACTGGCAGATCAATTACCATGCGGAATTGAATGCACAGTGTGTTCGAGACATTTCACCTGGTATTCCTTTAATGGTTGCCTCGACTCTCTCTGCTATTATTTACCTTTGGCCTCCCTACATCCGACTGCCTCAGATTTTGCGTCCTTGCAATGCTTCGAAGGTGGAGCTAAATGTTTATTTCATAACGCGTCACGGGCTCCCTCACACTGGCATCTGCTTTGTTTCACCCTGCTCTTCATCTCCTTCAAGCTGCCCTATTACTTTGGCAATGGTGCGTCATCGCGGTAGCTGTCGCCGAGGTGGTAGTCGTGGAGGTCGTGGGTGCTCTCAGCTTGCTCCCTCACCTGTTATTCATCTAGCTTCGACTTCCCCTACCTCTAACATTCACAGGCCTCTCCCGCACAACTCTTTTCAAACCACCCATTTCACATTTCACAGCCGCCTCAATCAACCTATTCTCTCGGCCAGCATTACAGTAATTTTTTTGGAGGAAGAAGCTCGGCCCACTGTTACGGTGAATACCTCAACAACGCAATCTCAGGGAGAAAGCATGCAACAGGGGGAAGATGTTGGCTTTATGTTCAATTGTGGAGATTTGCAGGCTGGAGGAAATGACCCTGATGTCTCCAAGCCTCTAGATGGAAATCTACAGGATGTCCTGGCCTCTGTTCACCCGGCGAGTGGTTCTAGTAGCATTCGGCAGTTGGCAGTTCCTCCAGATGGCAACGGTTAAGCTATTAAGGAGAATGTTGATGACATGTGGATGGGCTATCCATGTCTTGTGGAGGAGGAAGTTCCAGAACATGATATTGATGCTTGAAGACTCCTGGGCCATGTCTAATTCCCTGCTCCTCTCTTTGCTCTTCAGTCCAATATGCTATGCCTATATGGATTTTCTTAATGTTTTTTTGTATCAGGCATGTAGTTCGGTTGTAGTTTCAAGTTTTTGGCTCTGCAATTTTGCTCATGGCTATCTGGGCAGTTTAGATAGTATGGTCATAGCTTTTCTTTTGTCCTTTTCTGTGGTCTACCAATATGACAAGTTCTCTCTATATGGCCCTGGGCTTTTGTATAAGGTTAATCCCAACCCTAGGACAGTTTATATGTGTTGGCATTATGGCACAGGTTTGGAGCTATGGCACAGATGTTGTCCTTGATGGCAACTCTCTTTGGTAACAGATTCAGTTCAGGCACTCAGAAAGAAGAAAAAGGCATATATGCAGGTTCATCTAGAAAAATGCGCGTATACACGCGGGTTATACATTACGAAAGCGCATATATGTTGGGGATCATATTTTTGGTCCATGGTAGTTAGTCCTTGGAATTTGAACTTATGTTTTGGACCAAGGCGTCTCGGCAGATGTGTTGATCCCTAGTTTTGGGTTCATGGTATTGAAATGTTATGGTTTTGGACCATGGTATTGAGGAAGGCCTAAGACTATAAAAGAGGAAGGAGATCATGTGGCAAATGATCATCTGAATTATTATTGAACATCTGATAAAGTGCTAGAGCTGGTATATTGGTAATGGTGCAGATCTGGATCTAACTGAAGAAGGAACACTAGCGCAAAAGGAGGATAAGTTCTATTCATGGGTCATACTCTTTAAGCTTGAATGATAGTATCTTTGTATGATTTTGATTTGCTAGATATTACGCTTGCTCGATCTATCTGATAATTTGGATTAATTAATGATTGAATAGTTGAAAGAGTGAATTATCCTTCATAAGATCTGTACGCAGGTTCGTTAAGGCAAAGGCGTGTATACACGCAGTTTCAGTGAAGTAAAGGGGCATATACGCAGGTTGTTCCATACGTAGAGGCGTATGCACGCTAGTTTCAGACTGTTGAAATAATGTATATAATCTAAGTTGTGATCTAGCTACTTCTGACTATTGCTGCTGTGTTCTGGGTTCTGTTTTCTGGTGTATGGTTTTTGGTACTATGTTTTGGGTACAACTGTAAGAAGAATATCTACTTGATTCAGATCTAATTTGTGAAAAGGAGATTGGTTGATTCTTGATGATTGTTTGATGTTCATGGATCCAGTTTGAAAATTGATGAAACGTGGTCCCTAGAAGAAAGAGAAGGTTGTAGCCTTTCTGTAGGCCAGCACCTACGTACTAGTATCTTGGCTAGTGCAAGAGCTAAGGGGGTTGTAGCTCCCTTCCAGGAGAAGATGGAAAACGAGAGAGAGTTGTAGCTCTCTGCAGGTTGCAGCCTGCGTACTGGTAAAGGTCTGCACCAGTACATTGTAAACAGAAGTATCTAATTAAAGAAAGATAGAGACGAATTGCAGTAGGTGGTTTTCACCCGCATTGGGTTTCCACCTTATATTTGGTGTTCTTGTGTGTGATTGTCTTTCTGCTCTGTTTTACTGTCTCTGGTTACTGATTATTTGATGTTGCATCTCAGATTAACAAACATCATCTGAAAAGTTTAAGTAAATTAAAAGTTTTCTCTGTATACGCGGTTTTACTTCTGAATAGTTGCCTATATACACAGGTTGAATTAACTGAAGTAGCGTATACAATTTGGGTTTTGAAAAGGATTATTTGACTTGATAATACTGATTCAACCCCCCCTCTCAGTATTATTTCCAACAATTGGTATCAGAGCAGGTCCTTCTGAAGAAGCTTGATCGCTTGAAGGAAGATTTTTCATCATGAGCAACTACGAGAGGAAAGCATCAATCAGGCCACCGGTTTTTGATGGGACAAACTTCGTATATTGGAAGGTAAGAGTCACTGCCTATCTTCAATATCTGGGTACTGAAGTATGGGATATCATCGATACAGGGTATGCTTTTCCAGCATCAACTCCCACAGATCCGGCTGAGAAGAAGAAATATGAAACGAATGCAAAGACAGTCAATACTCTATTGGGATGTCTATCACAATCTGAATTTGTCAAAGTCATGCAGTATAAATCTGCTAATGAAATATGGGACAAGATTGTTCTGAGCTATGAAGGAGATGAACAGGTAAAAAGGGAAAAACTCCAAACTCTCAGAATTCAGTATGAAAATCTCTGAATGTATAATGATGAAAGTGTGGCTCACTATTTTCTTCGTGTAGATGAGATTGTTAATTGTATGAAAAATTTGGGTGAAGAAGTAAAGGAGGCTGTTGTAGTTGAAAAAGGTTCTAAGATCTTTGTCCCCTAGGTTTGAATCTAAAGTTTCTGCTATAGAAGAAAAGGAAAAGCTTCAAGACCTTAAAATGTCACAACTGCATGGAATTCTAACTGCTTATGAAATGAG
>APFE031701403.1:117834-152312 GCA_000404065.3 Pinus taeda | reverse complement strand
AGATTGTGTGCAGCCGAGGATCATGTTACTTTCGTACATTCCAACGGAGGATCAGGATGCTGATATTCTGACGAAGGCTCTCACCAGGAGCAAATTCGAGTACCACCGAGGCAGGATAGGGGTTGCTGATAATCCATATCTTGTCGAGAGGGAGTGTTGAGATTGCACAAGATGATGGAGCTTAGTGAAAAGAGTCGCCTTCACTAAGTGGGCCCGCAGGCTATTTTTGGCGCAAGTCTATTTTTAGACTATGTCTATTTTTAGACATATGGATCATGTCTATGGAATGCAGGTTGCTGTTTTATGGATGATTGATCAAGTTGGGAAAAATAGATGGACTTCTATTTTGATGAAAGTGTGAGTGATCACAGTGTGAGTGATCAAGTCTATTTTTAGACTGACTGTCAAAAATAGAAAAGTCAAATATTATTATCTCACAATAATATTTGGACTATAAACATAATCTTATTCTCTTGGAGCACTTCAGTTTGAGCTACAGAGGTGGCACATGCAGTTGTCAGAAGGAAATACGCTTTTCTTATGAGTCAGTTGATTTGTTGCATGCATGACTTCAGTTAGAACTCAATCAGTTGAGTTTGGTGGAGTTGATTGTGGAGTTGATGGAGTTGTGTTCAGTTTAGCTTTGTTAAACTGTTTGTATTTAGTTTAACTGGCAAATAGACTAGAGATGAGTTGGGTGAATTAGTTATTAATTAATTCACAAGTTATTAACTCATAATACAACTAATGAATACATCAGTTAACTCAGTTGCATGTCAGTGCATGTTCACTTCAACAGGGACAGGTGGTAGAGAATCAGATTGCTATCAGTTGTGACTATAGTTGTGCACCAGATCTTGCATAATCAAGGGATTGAGTATGCCAATGAGTTTGCCCACGTATTTGCCCACATTTTAGCTTATGCTCATGTCCACAAAGCGTGAGTGACTATTTTGCAGGTAAAAAAAAAACGAGTTTGGTGAGCCATTCTCATCAGTTCTTGAGCAGGTATTGAGCAGTGGAGGCAGGCAAGCAGTGGAAGAGATTTGGAGATCAGATCTGAGCTGTATTGTGTGTAACAGAGGTGGAGATACTTGTGAGAAGTATTATGCTGTGTAATGTTACATGACTCAATCATTAATATACAGATAGTTGGGGTTTTTAGCGAGATGCTTTCCCCGGGATACATACTGTGTTAATGTGTGAATGCTCTTGATGTTTTATTGTTATTGATGCCGCTATATTGATGATCAACGTAGAGGAGCTTATGTATTGTGTATGTTTTCCGCAATAGTACATGATCAGGATAATCTCCATTGAATATGTGTTAAATTATTCAAAATTTCTACAACTGCACAGTCTACAACCTCTGCGTCTTCCTGAGAGGCTCTGCTTCGGCCTCTCCAACCTCTGCGTTGTTACTTGGTGGTGTTCCCAACTCTCTGTTTCATACTTGCTGCCTCCTTCTGCTCTCCAGACCACTAGTTCAAATTTCTTAGCTAACCCCGCTCCAAATATTGAACTGATTGGTCTCCCTAACTGTGTTCTCCAATTGACCCTCAAGCCTCCTCTTATACTTTTCCTTTTGGTCCTTCAACAACTTAAATTAAATCTCTAATCAACGACTAAGATTAGATCTGGTTTTATCCATGACTTTTTGAACCTTCTAACCCAATTTTATATTAATACCCATTAATATTTTATTTTTCCTAAGTTTAAACTTAGGAACTCCATTAAAAATATTAAATATTTTAATATCTCCAAAATCGGTTAGAATTTGCCGAAACCATTTCTAGGTCTTGGAGACTTCATGTGCTTTAACCTCTCTAGCAATATTCATGGCTAGAGCACATCCGATGCTACCCCAAATCAACATCCAAGGCTTTTGGTTAAAGCTATGAATAGGGTGATCCATCTATGATGCAACAAATGGTAGTGTAGGCTCTTGATTTTCTAGTGCAATCAAGACCAGTACAATTTTTCAAATTGATAACTACTTCCAATGATACAGTGAGACTTCTTTATAACATTCCAATCATTAACCAATTATACATGAATACTTTCAACCATTAACTTCTTCAATAGAGTAATAGAGATCATAGTAAACAATAAGATGGGACACCAAGATTTAGGTTAGGGACCATGGAAAAACCCACAAGGGGAAAACCCAACAATATTTCCTTATGAGGGAGAGTTTGTTAAACAGACATGGGCAACAAGAATAATCTGAAGGGTAAATCATGAGAATGCATTTTTATTAACAAGTGATTTACATTTATAGTACATGTTGTGACCATTGGGTTTCACATCCCAAGGTCGCTTGGACTCCTTTTGTCCATTCGGCTTCCACACTAACCCATTGAGGATTAGGTGTCCAACATTCCCCCCCTTAATCCGAAGGGTTATGTATGAGTCCAAGAGGAGAGTTGTAATACAAAATGTGCAAAAATGCATGGCAGCACTAGGCTGAATGTGCTCTCTGAAATGTTGGTATAAAAGGCAGTGGTTTAAGGATGACCACCAACACTGGAACGCTTAGTGTAGTTCCAGGAACTCTTCCAAAACTGGCAAGAAGCTAAAGTCTTCTGCTAGAGGAAGTGCTCCTATTGTTTGAAGAGGGAAACCTTCAACCATGAAAGGGAGGTCTCACCTCGCATAAAAGGGAGAACTTCAACCTGAAAAGGGAAGTGTTAACCTGTGATGGTTTAAGGATGACCAACAACTTTGGAATGCTTAATGCAATTCCTGGAACTCGTCCAAAACTGGCGAGAAGATGAAGTATTCTGCTAGAGGAATTGTTCTTGGAATTCTTCCAAAACTGGCAAGAAGCTGAAGTCTTTTGCTAGAGGAAGTGTCCCAGATTACCAATTGAAGGCATGTTTAGGGGCATCTTTGTTTCTGGCTACAACTCTGAAACTGGTGTCGCAAGTTGTGGCTCAGGCTCGCTTGATGTGACTTTGAAGCTTGTAGATGACCATCATTTCCTCCCCTGTCAGATACAAGGTGAGATGATGGAACTGAAATATTGTTCAATACTCTGGAACAAGTTCTGGCATGTGTTTGGAATATCTTCTTGGCTATTGATGCCCATTGCCAAGAAGCTATCCATCCAAGATGAATCTTTGTTCTTGCAAGACGTTTATTTCTGAAGCATCTGTGTGAAGAATGACTGGTTTTATGACAGTGCTTACATGGATGAAGATCAAAACAATGATCTTTCAAATGGCCAACTCGGTCACAATGTTGGCATTTCACAATCTGTATTTGTTGTTGTTGCTGTGGAAGAGAGGAAGAGTCTGGAATAGCTGGAGGTGAACTGTCATGAGGAGCAGGTGAACTGTCATGAATGAATCCAACACTCTGAAACTGAATGGGCTTGGCGTAGTATGGAATATGAAAGGACAAGTCCTTGTCATATCCAAGACCAGTTCTGTGCTTGTTGTGGACAAGCTGTTCCCAAGTTATGATGATGGACTTAGAAAGTGCAGACTGAACTTCTACATCTGCATGTACAACTGCTACTTTATTGGGTAGTAAATCTGAATGAACTATAACATTATTGACTTGCTACTGATGGGTTGCAGTCTCAACATTTTGAACAGAAACAGGTTCAGAATGATGTCTATTTTGATGTAGCTCTTCTTGCTGTAGCTATGATTCAAGCTGCAAAAAATCGATCTTTTCCTGTGCATTATATAGGCAGGTCTGAATGTCACAGAGAGTGTCTTTGTTGATGTTTACCTTCCCATCAGCAGTGGAATATATGAGGGTATTTAATAAATCTAATACATCACTAATTAAAGCCATTTTCACTTACAACAAAAGAGTACTAAAACAACTTTGCTTTTTTTTTTTTGCAAACAATTCTTCCAGGCGTCCAGATCTTTGGAAAATTATAGAATTACAAAATATTTCACAGTTCTTCTAGGCGTCCAGATCTTTGGAAAATTACAAATTAAAAACTCGGAAATTTAAGACACACAAAACCTCTTTCTTTAATACAACGGCGCAGAAACTCCGTTTCGTCTAGCAAAACCTGTAAATAATAGCAACGAACTGGCTCCCAATAGAAGTAAAACCCTGTCAAAGTTTGTTGAGCAAAAGACCAAATAACACAGAAATCACGCCGAAGTGGATTTTTCCAAAACCAAAAACCGTCTCTGAATGTCTTAAATACAATGCCACACTGGTTACCAAAATAGACCACCAAAGCCAACCACGCCGCTCCAAAGCTCACACATGGTTATTATGCATCGAGATTATGGGCGTTCATGTCAGCATGGACACATCATTCAAAACTGTAACTTGACCTTAAAACCATTCTCCCAATTTTACTTCTTCAATAATTCTCACTTGAAATGTCCGCCCTTTCAACCAGCTTGTACAAAATTATCAATAAAATATCACACTGTTAACCCTCATAACCACAATTCTCACATACAATCCACATGTTTAGTTAAAGCTTTAAATCTCCATGTAGAAATCGACAAAATCGCCTGAATGCACCTTGATAACCAAAATATCTGTTGTAAATTCAAATAGAAGAACAAAAAGTAAAAATAGAGAAACAAGCCCAAGTCTCTTCCTATGGGTGGATTGATTTGATTGTCATCTACACTTGATAGAAAAGCTATATATGGGCAGTCTCTCGAGTTCACACCCTGCGTAGGTCTAGGCCTCGAATTTGTTTTAGATAGCACATTTATCTGTGAACAAGAATTTGGTATAGAGATGGTTGTACGATCTGGTACACTGCCTTTGCACAACGTACTTCCACGTGAATAGGACAATTCAGTAAACACCGACGTTGGAGAGGAACAGGTGCAGCGATCGGTCGGATACTGTCAAGACCTCTGAGGAGAGTTCCAGGCTCCCTTCCCAAGTCTTTGAAAAATTGATGAAGCTGCAGTTGCTTCTAAAGTTGTTATTTTGCTGCTACCAACTAATCTTCCAAGCAAAGGATCGGGTCCTTGTACTCGACTTGTGGCTGGTTCAGGATGTGAAGTCTATTTCCAGTGTTATACGCTCTAGTTCTAGAAATTTGGAAAGTGTTTCTTCCACCAAATCCAAGAGAAGTCACTTGCATCATGTGCCAGCAGAATACATTTTTAGCAAAAATAGGCCAATAATTTGAAGCTTTTGTCACTGTCGATGTTGAGAAGTCTCGTGTACTATTTACGACACCTATGACTGCTTCTTAGGAAAGATCTACGCTATACAACAGTTCAGTAAATTTTACAAACAAAGAGAGCAAACATGTCAAAGTACAAAGTGCGTATTCAAATGCACAACTCCCATAGACGACACAATTACCAGAATGAACTAGATTACCAGGTAATGGCACATTCACGAAGCGGATAAGATCTCTTAAAGAGATGCAGATTCCGAAGCCCTCTTCAAGCTCCTCCGGATCGGTAGCGATACAACTTGCCAATGACATGGAGGGCCATGATGAACCCTATATGCCCGAAATGATGGATGTGACATTTCTTACAAAAGCTTAAGTGGTACTGTTAGATGTGCGAGAAGCAATGCAGGGATGAGAACGGGTTCAAATGCCACTGTATGTTAGAGAGCCACCAACAGAGTTTCAAGACATACAACGCACCATCATTGCAGCATACCATTTAGATGCAGCCAATACACAATTATTTCAACGTAGCCAACATTCCTCCACGACTTCGACTTCAATGCGTTTCTTAACATTCCAATATGAACGAATCACCTTCTTGTTTATGAAGTCACTGAACATTAAAATTGTGAGAAATAGAGATTACATGATAAAGAAAATGCATTGCAGCTATTGTTCTTCAATGCTACCAAATCCATGAAATGTTGTAACCTCCATGGAAAATGTATCTTTGGATCTCGTGTGACTTGGGATTTCAAATGAACTTTTAAATCTTTAAATTGCTAGCTGAATCTAGGCAAAATTTCAACAGTCGAACCCAAACTCACCGAAAAGAAGCCGAGTTTTCCAACTCCAGCGACAAAATCTAGCTCCATATCGGCTCACATAAATTAAACCAACAAAATCATAAACAATGGTATTATTCCAACAACTCGAATCAAAATTCCAGGATAAGAACACGTAGGAATCAACATCAACCATTTACTTTGAAATTGTACGCATTTCACCATGAATACACATTAGCCAGAGCCAAGATGCAGTTGGATAGTCAAAGGATTCTCAGAACCACGACTTGTCGGAATATATGGAATATGGCAGTGGCAGAAGGTGGTTATGCGCAGAAGCCACGCAGTGGATAACACAGAGCGCAAACAATAATTATGGCAGAGGTGAGCAGCGTAGAGGACAACACAGGAATATTAATGAACAATTGATTATATGAAACAACGTCAGGGGTAGCGTAGTGTTACATGCAGGTGATTATAAAAAACGGTCAGCAGAGTTATTAGATGCCAGAGCAAAGCAAGAGTAGTGCATAAAAATGGCGTTGGAGAAATGACAGATTGCAGCTAAAATTTAGCTGATAAAATATTCATGAGATGCATAATTGATGGCAGAAATGATTTGCGCATAAAGGCCATAAAACAAGTGGCTCAAAATAATTATGCAGGGCAGGAATACGCCTGCTCTGGTACCATGTTAAACAGACATGGGCAACAAGAATAATCTGAAGGGTAAATCATGAGAATACATCTTTATTAACAAGTGATTTACATTTATAGTACATGTTGTGACCGTTGGGTTTCACATCCCAAGGTCGCTTGGACTCCTTTTGTCCATTCGGCTTCCACACTAACCCATTGAGGATTAGGTGTCCAACAGAGTTCAATTCATCAAAATGTACATCAGAATAATCCAAACAATATTCCAATCTTTGACCTCAATATTTCCAAAGCTAAACTAGTCAAAGAAGAGAGAAAATAGTCAACATTGGTGCAATTGAAAATCTGCAACAAAGGGGCCGAATTTCGGCTTGAGGTATGAGAAAAAGAGCCAAAATTTGGTCAAATCATAGCCAACAAGCCCCAGTCATATTTTTGTCAAAGAACAGAGGTTGACCAATGGTCAATCCTTGGTCAACGAACCAAAATAGGAGCAAAACTTCAGTCAAATAGAGTCAACGAATCATTGAAAATCTCAGCCTCCAAAATCAATTAAAATCTTGGTCAAATAGTTGCAATAATGCCCAAGTCAATGCTAGTCAAATAGAAGTCTAGAGAGTTGGTCAACACAAAACGAATATTCTTCTTTTTTCTTTTTCATGTGCGGATGAATCTTCTTGTTTCAAATTGAATGGATGTGATGGATGAGATGCCAAATGAGGTCAATCGAACTTGTATTTATAAGTGAGTTAGGAGGAGGGTTTTGACCATAGGGTCAAACCCATTTAATGAGTGGGGTCGATTTGACCAAATGAGGCTGACTTGGTGAACATGAAAAATACAATTTTTTTCCTTTGATTTGCCAATGAAAATATCGACCGTAGCTACCAATTTTCAACATAGGCCATGTAGCAATGCCTCCAAATATGTATCAAATGTGCCCAAATGGAACCTCATGGTGAAATATGCCTCTAGACTAGCTTCCATACCTCTATTCCTTTGTTCTTCCCTTGGATAATAAAAGGTACTTGGGCAAGAGAGAACAAAGTTAATGTTTGTAGCATGAGTAGGTACTTCTGTATAGGCCTTCTATAATGCAGGGTGTTTCTCATTTAACCTCCTTCTTTGCTACATGTCATGCCTTGGACACACCTTGTGGTTGGGCATTCATCCTCTAACTCTCCTTTTTAGCTCACATCATCCATCCATGTGGTTCAAGACTTTGGGTTAAAGCTATGAATAGGGTGATCCATCTATGATGCAACAAATGCTAGTGTAGACCCTATAGGAATGCCCCCAAATATGTGTCAAATGTGCCCAAATGGAACCTCATGCTAAAATCTGCCTTCGGACTAGCCTCCATCAAGCCAATGATACCTCACTACTCCTTTGTTATCCTCTTGGATGATAAAAAGTACTTGGTAAGTGATAATAATACTAATGTTTGTAGCTCGGGTAGGTACTTCTACATAGGCCAAAGCAGTGTTGATAATATCAGTATTGGGAAAATATTGGCGAGAGTCCATAAAACATCTTATCGACCAATATCGACAAACATAAAAAATGCAAAATATATTCAAAATATATATATATATATATATATATATATATATATATTATATATATATATATATATATATATATATTATATTAACAACATGAAATAAACACATTGGCACTAGTATGAAGAATGAACTAATATATGACGCAGTGGATGTAAAATAAAAATGATACATCAAAGGCGATACCAAATCTTGCTAATCCTTGATAATTGTCTAATCAAGGACTTAAATGTGGAGAACCAATACAACATAACATCACATATATAAAAGTATATCATCATTATGAGTTATAAATGTTGAAGTTTCTAATTTTACTTAGTTTAGAAACCCCTCATGCACCTATTCTGATTTATTCCTACCTACTTTTTAGTTTTTCTTTAACAAGTTATTTACAAAGTAAATATTCAAAATAAACACCAGTACATGCTCAACATATTATAGATCATCAACTAAAAGTAACAAGAACAAACATACCACATGACACCATTATTTTTGGACTAATGTCCCTGGAAAAACCCAATGTGGAAAAGCCGATGCAGCTATCTGAGGGTTTTCTTATTAAGCAATATAAGAGTACAATCGAGGTGCCAAAAATAGCCTACCCAACAGAGAATTTCCTTAGTAGCTATACCTCACAGTTTAAGAGAAATCTCTTGGCTAAAACCCCGGAAAAACCTTTCGGTAGCTCTTCAGCACAAAACTGCTTCTGCAACCCCTGTGTTTGCCCAATCTGGACTGCATCAACCCCTCTTTGTCTCACGCTAGCCCTACATCAACCTTTCTTGGCCTGCTTCATCCCCACGAGGCCCTGCATTAGCTTTCTAGGCCTCTGCGTCAGACACGCTGGCCTCTTTGGTGCTCTACACAACACTTGGCTGCCTCTACGTGGCTCTGCGTCACTCTCCCTAGCTGTTGTGCTGCTCTCCCAGCACAATCTCTGCCTTCTCTGTGTCTCTATACTGAATTCCCCTCAGTTTCTCTCCTGATTATTGATTCTATCTCTCTTAGCAAACCCCACTCTAGAGAATAGAATGACTGATCACTCTAGTGTGTTCTCCAAGTGACCCTGAAGCCTCCTCTTATACTTTTCTTGTTGACATATCAACAGTCGAGATTAAGTCCCTAATCAATGGCTAAGATTAGATCTGTCTTGATCCATGTCTTTTGGACCACTCTAACACAGATTCATGTTAATACACATTAATCTTTTATTTTCCCTAAGTTTAGACTTAGGGACTCCATTAAAAATATTAAATATTTTAATATCTTCTGATATGTTTAGAATCTGCCCAAACCCTTTCTGGGTATTGGAGATCTCATGTGCCCCAACCTCTCCACCAAATTTCGTGGCTAGAACACATCCGATGCTACCCCAAATAAACAATAAATTGATATGTTGCAAAATAAATAAAACTAGTAGCTATCTATCTGAGATTAGTGCCCTCTCCCTAGCAACTATCTTTCTGTTTTTTCCATCAATTGCTTCAAGAGCTTTTTGTATAACCTCCGCACTAGAAATTGTACAAGGCATTACATCATGTTCATGGAGTCTAGCCAGATGGTATTTCAATCGCGTAACCCCTCCTGACATCTTGGTCCCACACAATTTGCATGATGATATGCCCGATTTGTACCACCATTAGGCTCCCCATACTCCCAAAATGGGACCAAGGCCTTTGGCATATTTGTAGTGAACTAATTCAAACCTAGGGCACAAAAACAAATAAAATTGGCATTAAACCCCCCAACACAAAACAAAAAAGTAATAACCACCTCATTTAAAAAAAAATTACTACATTATTTGCAATGTGAATGAAAAATGGAAATAAGAGGGTGCATAAGAAAGTTGAAAAAAAAAATGAAGTTTGTTGTCCAAATATGGAGAAAACCCTTGCATTGGCACATGGGCATGAAAATCATAGAAAATGGAAAAAAGAAGAAGCAAAATTTTGGTAGGTAAAGAGGCAAGCAAGAATAACCCTAAATCTAAGAAAAAATCATTAACATAGGGTTTTTTAAGAACATACGTGTTAATGGAAGAAATGAAATTTGTCTCACTATTATGCAAAATTTGATCGATAAAAAATTCGTAGTTGGTGATGATGTGGCTCTTCAATCCTCAATTCCTCCTTGACAACTACCACAATGCTCTCCCCTTCTTTCTCCAACACTTAGAAAACCGAAATGAGCAAAAAAAAAATCGAATTTTCCCTTTTCTAGGCGCGGCCTAGTCGGACCGCCAATTTTTCCTATTGTCGTGCGATATTTTTGGGGAGCGAAAATATCGTGATACTTTATCAGCAATATTTTGGCTCCCCAAAAATATCGCGATATTTCCGAATATCGACGATATATCGCCGATATTGTCAACATTGGGCCAAAGTGTCTAGGTTTGTGGAAGTTGCCTAGTTGATCCTTAACCTTAGAAATTACTTTAATTGTTAAGGAAATTGACTTTTATAAGATAAAGAGATTTAATTTAATGAAATGAAAAAATTGTTTACAATAGTGAAATAGATGAACCTCAACCATTTATTTCAAGTGACGTTGAGATTTAATCTCAACTGTCAATCACTTTGGATGTTAGGGTTGTGTATTTGGTCAATAACTCATACTTATAAAAGGATAGCTAGGCTAAGGGAGAAGACACACATCTTGAGCACAAGATATTGAGAGAAGGACATCTCAATGATTGGGTGGAGAAGGACTTCCATTGAAGTGTGTAGGGATCAAGAAAGGTACAATGGGCAACAAAGGAGATCCAGACCAACCAAGTAGGATTGAAGGAAAAATCTAGGGTTTGACTAGTTGTATCAGTTCTAGGTTCTTTTTGTATCTATTTTTCTTAGTGGGCCATTATCCCTTCCTTTGAATGAAGAACTAATTTGAAGGGCATAAATCTTGTGTGCAAGTGATTGTGAGATTGATGTTTAATTTTGCTTACACTATTGTATTTGTTAAAATCGCAGTTGTATCTTTTATTTAGTAGGTTTGTGTAATAATAAATTGTTATGTCAAAGAAATTTGCTAGATAGTAATTGGATAGGTTGCTTGGGTTAGAAAATTAACAAACAAGGTGCAACACCAAAAAGTTTCTTTTGTATTCCTGTGTTAATTTACCATAGTGTTCTAATCTGTTGTAATCACTTAAAGCATTTTTCTTCAATTCCAATCACCCTATTAACAAATAAGAAATTGTAGATAGAGCAATTAACAATAAATGCACAATAGAAGATATCCAAGAATATTGAGACACAAAGATTTCAAAGACTAGGGAAAATCCCCACAAGAGGGAAAAAGCTTAATCAATTCTTATTCTTCTATTAGTCAATCAATGTTCAACATGATATAGAATAATCCAATAGTACATCCAATAACCAATCAAAGTCAAATCTTTGACTATCCAATTCAACCATTCCAAAACCAGTCCAATGAGAGAGAAATAGTCAAATGTGATAAAAGATACTAGTCTGCAATTTTTGGTATGTGCAGGTACAATTAACAATAGTCAACAGTCTACAAAATTATGTGGTCAAACTACACAGAAAAGTTGGTTTAACCCAACAATAAATTTGGCCTTCCTTGCTCAGTCAAACTCGGTCAAAACAGAGACAAAATCCTTCTTGCAATTTGGTCAACTTCCACAGTAAACCTGTAGTCAAACCCTAGTTCCAACCTGCAGTCAAACCCAGTCAAAGTGATCAGAATAATTTAGTCAAACTAGTCAAAGATTGGGCCTCCAAAACAGTCCTGAAATCTGGTCAAATTAGAGTCAAGGTGTCCAAGTGAGCATTGGTCAAAGTAATCCAAACAAAAAGTCAATGCTAGTCACAATAGAATCCTCTCTCCTTCACGCGTGTGGATGTCTCACTTGCGATTTTCAGATAAGAACGAACCTCTTGATGTGATGTGTGATGCCAAATGAGCTTCATTGAATGGTCTATTTATATGTGGTTTTGGAGAGATAATTTCTCTTGGTGGGGTTGGCTTGTCAAACTCAAAATATAAATTTACTTTGACCAATTTTGAAGTTTCTTTTGAAGAGAAGTGGTTCGTCCTTGGGGTAGCTGGGCTTCTCCTTGGAAAATTCATCGTGTAGCTACCAATTTTAACTCTCCATCTAAGCTAGGGAGGAATTTCTAGCTGCACCATAAGTCTCACCTCGGATGTACATGTCTCAACATAAGAAAAACTCATCTCATCTCATCTCATTTGAATATTTGATGAATCGATCCATAGAATAAGAAGAATGATCCACACGACAACATGGGAGATAAATTTACCACAACCAACTCCATGGTAGTCATAAATGACCTTGGTAAAGATCACACACCCTATGCCCACTGACTGATTCTCACCCAACTTGATCCTTAGTTATCGACTGGTAGAACACTTGCATCCAATACTTAGGGAATATCAATTTGCCACAACCAAGTCCATGGTAGGTGATTTTTCCCTTGGTAAAGATCACACACACCTAAGTCTCCTCTCTCATATGGCCAAGATGGGAGGCAATCCCGACAAGCTTAACTGAGTCATGACCCCTTTATAAGTGTGGCTTGTGGGTAGGATGCAAACTGGGGCATGTACTTAGCCAAGTCCATGGCTTTAAGGAGTACCCTCTCACCCAGGAGCTCTCTTGCTCTTACCCCATCACCACGTCCATGGCTAGTCAAAATATTTGGGGCTTGAGCATAACTTAGTGTTCTTGATCAACAATGTTCCTTGTTGGGGAGGGATACATTCTCTTGCACTCCAAGTTGTGCTTTGAAGAATAGGAACTTTGCTTTCGGCAAAGGCTTGGTGAAATGTTTGCAACCTGCTCATTCATAGTACCATATATCTAATGAAGTGGTACTTGATCTCGATGTGCTTCGACCTATCATGGAACATTGAATTCTTTGAAAGTCAGATCCCGCTTTGATTGTCACAGTATATCATGGTCGTATCAAGCACCTTCTCAAACAACTCTGCAAAGAAATTTCACAACCACATTGCATCACAACTAGCCATATTAGTTGCAATGTACTCTGCCTCTACTATACTAAGAGATAGATTTCTGCTTCCTGCTCATCCGGGAAATCACGACAAATCCCAAGCTAAAACAACAACCTGATGCGCTCTTCCTGTTAGTAATGCTCCTAGCCCAATATGCATCTGTATATCCATGCAGTCTCACCTCATTGTCAGAGGTATATCTCAATCCATAGTTGATTGTTCCATGTTGATATCTTAGCACAAGTTTTGTGGTGACCACATGAGCATGCAAAGGTTCTACCGTGAACTCGTTCAAGGTGTTAATAGCAAACCATATGTCTAATCTTGTATTGACCAAAAACATCATAGCACCAATCAACTATCGGTATAAAGAAGGATTCGCTAGATTTGGTCTCGTAGCTTCCCCACACAACTTCTTCAAGTTAGTCTCCATCGGTGTGGGCATGGATTTGCAATCCACCATCCCAAATATCTCCAAGATTTTGGTAACATATTTCCCTTGGCTAAGGAAAATCTCTCTAGGTCTTTGCCACACCTCTAAGCCCAGGAAGTAATGCATTAACCCAAGATCTTTCATCTCAAACTCGGAGGCAAGCTCCCTCTTACACTGGATGATAAGAGGCTTTGCTATTGTCAAGAATAAGTCGTTAACATATAAAACCAAAATCAAAGGCATACCTTCGACAACCTTGAAGGAGAGGTTCAGATCCACACTAATTTTGGTGAATCCAGCTTTATGAAGTATCCATCGATCCGTGCATACCAAGCCTGGGGGCTTGCTTCAAACTGTTACCACTCAAACTAGCAGGGGTCCTAGGAGGGGTTCCTAAAGACAAACTACTAGGTTAAGGGGCAATAATGTTGAAGTTTCTAAGTTTACTTAGTTAGAAACCGTCCATGCACTTTCTCTGATTTATTCCTACCTACTTGTTATTTTACTTAACAAGTTATTTATAATGTAAATACTGAAAATAAATACTAGTGCATGCTGAACATATTACATATCAGCAACTAAAGGAAATAGAAATAATCACACCATATGACACCATTATTTTTTGGACTAATGTCCCCGGAAAAACCCAATGTGGGAAAATCGGTGCAACTATCTGAGGGTTTTCTTATTAAGCAATATCGGAGTACAATCTAGGTGCCGAAAATGGCCTACCTAACAAAGAATTTCCTTAACAGTAATACCTCTCAGTTTCTCACAAATCTCTTGGTTGAAACCCTGGATAAATCTTCCAGCAGCTGCTTAGCACAAATTTTCCCCAAAAACCCCAACATCAACCTCTCTCTGGATTGCGTTAGCCCCTCTCTGCCCAGCGCTGGCCCTGCGTCGCCCTGGATGGGTTTGCGTCAGCCTTAGAAGGCCCTACGTCAGCCCTCAGGCGTTCTGCGTCAGCAACGCTGGCCTCTCTGAGGCTTTGCGCAGCTCCCAGAAGCATCTGCGTGGCCCTGCGTGAGCCTTGGCTGGCTCTGCGTCACTCTACCTGGCTACTGCACTGATCTCCCGACACTATCTCTGCCTCTCTGTACTCAAATTCTCCTTAGTTGCTTTTCCCTAATCACTAATTCTATCTCTCTTGGAAAACCGCGCTGTAGAGAATAGAATGACTGATCACTTTAGTGTGTTCTCCAAGTGACCCTCAAGCCCTCTTATACTTTTCCTGTTGACATATCAATGGCCGAGATTAAGTCCCTAATCAACAGCTAAGATTAGATCTAGCTTGATCCATGTATTTTGGACCATTCTAACACAGTTTCATATTAATACACATTAATATTTTATTTTCCCTAAGTTTAGACTTAGGGACTCCAAAAAATATTAATTATTTTAATATCTCCTTATCTGTTTAGAATCTACCCAAACCCTATCTGGGTATTGAAGATCTCATGTGCCCCAACCTCTCCACCAAATTTCATGGCTAGAGCACATCCGATGCTACCCCAAATCAACACTCCCTCTTAGCAAGGGTTGTGCTCTAGCAATACTCCTCACTGAGTATTACTTTGATCATCCGGCATCGGTCCTTGTGTTGATGCTAGGCCTTCCTGCCCAACATCCTCTGCACTGTTGCATCCTGTACTGCTACCATGGTTCCGCTACTGCCGCTGCTGCATCTGTACGACAACTCCCTCTGCATCCATGTTGCTGCTGGTCCTTTCCCCCAACACTGCATCTGCACTGCACCTCCTCTCATCCTGTTGCATCGTGCTGCCCACTGCTGCACTACAACTCAGTTACTGAGAAGTAAGTAACTGATCTCCCAATCTGATCTCTTTGTTGGGCTAGAGACACCCATTGATGCTAAAGCTCTTTCTGCCACTGACAAGTGCTCCCTCTCTGACCTCTGCGCTGCTGCAACAACTCGTTGCATCTCGCACCGTTGCACATATCTTTGTGCCATCCTACATTGGTGCAACACTCCTGTGCCTCTCACACTACTACAACCTGCTAGCCTTACGCTGTCTCGGGACTCCTGCATTATAGCTCTCTCTGTCGCTCCATCAACATCCATCTCTACCCGACTCGGCCAGTCCTGCTACTCCTCTTCAGGGCTCCTGTAGCAAGGTCTATTCCAAGAGGCTGGGTAGCTCAAGGATCCTGCCCCTCATCGCCTGTAGTCCACCTGACTATAGCTCGATGTCTCCCCACTTCTGCTCAAGTGGTGCATGTGCACACATGGCACAATCATCGTCTGTCAAAACTTCCTTCTCTACTCGTGCTGGTGCTGCCTTTAGTCTCGGAAGACTCTTCCTTACTCTTTTTCCTTGGACACTAGGTTGCATAATGATCCAACTCCCCACAGTGGAAGCACTTGATCTTGGAGAGATCTTTATTCTTCCACTTTTCCTGCTTTCCCTCAGATGTTAGGGCAACATCTTCCTCCTCCTGCTTGAATTTGATCCCCTTGCTGCTACTACCTATCTTCGACTGCCATCTAAAATCCTAATTTCCCTCCTGGAAATCCTTCTGCCGCTGTCGAGATGCCCCCTACTCTGATTGTCTTGTGCAACCACACCACTGAATTGGGTTCCTCGACTAGAAACCCTTGGTAATAACTCGTCTTGGCCTTGCTCTGTCAAGTACTGTTCTGACTACAGTACCTCACTAGCTCCACTCTGCAATATTCCCACAGCCTTCTAAACCCCAACAACCTAAAGGTGAGAGATCCTAGGTTCTGTGCAATCCTGACACCAGCAACCTGACCTCCTCAGCCAACTGTGTCAGCCCTCCTAGCTTCTACGTGGCTCTGCCTGAGGCTCCCTTTGCCTTCTTTAGCCTCTGTGCTGCCTCTTCTTGGCTTACCCTTGATGACACAGGCACTGCGTCACCCTTCCCTTGTTGCTGCTTTGCTAGAAACAACTTCTGTCACCTCGGGACAACTATTTTCTACTACTATTTCTCCACTCGGCTAATGTCCTCAATCCTCTTATGATCTGCAATCACGCTCTGATACCATGTTGAAGTTTCTAAGTTTACTTAGTTAGAAACCCTCCATGCACTTTATCTGATTTATTACTACCTACTTGTTATTTTACTTAACAAGTTATTTACAATGTAAATACTAAAAATAAACACTAGTTCATTCTCAACATATTACAGATCAGCAACTAAAGGAAATAGAAACAATCACACCATATGACACCATTATTTTTTGGACTAATGTCTCCGGAAAAACCTAATGTGGGAAAATCAGTGTAGCTATCTTATTAAGAAATATCAGAGTACAATCTGGGTGTCGAAATTGGCCTACCCAACAAATAATTTCCTTGGCAATAATACCTCTCAGTTTCTGACAAATCTCTTGGCTGAAACCCCAGATAAATCTTTTGGTAGCTACTCAATGGAAATCTACCCTAGAAACCCCAGTGTCAACCACTCTCTGGACTGCGTCAGCCCCTCTCTGCCCAGCGCTGGCCCTGCGTCACCCTGGATGGCTCTGCGTCAGCCTTAGGAGGCCCTGCGTTGGCCTTCAGGCCCTCTATGTCAGCAATGCTGGCCTCTCTGAGGCTTTGCGTAGCTCCCAGCTGCCTCTCTGTGAGCCTTTGCTGGCTCTGCATCACTCTCTCCAGCTATTGCACTGCTCTCCCGGCACTATCTCTTCCTCTCTATCTCTTTGTACTCAAATTCCCCTCAGCTGCATCTCCCTGATCACTAATTCTATCTCTCTTAGCAAACCTCGCTCTAGAGAATAGAATGACTGATCACTCTGGTGTGTTCTCCAAGTGACCCTCAAGCCTCCTCTTATACTTTTCCTATTGACATATCAATGGCCGAGATTAAGTCCCTAATCAACGGCTAAGATTAGAACTGGCTTGATCCATGTCTTTTGGACCATTCTAACATAGTTTCATATTAATACACATTAATATTTTTTTTTCCCTAAGTTTAGACTTAGGGACTCCAAAAAATAATAATTATTTTAATCTCCTAAACTATTTAGAACTTGTCCAAACCCTTTCTGGGTATTGGAGGTCTCATGTGCCCCAACCTCTCCACCAAAGTTCATGGCTAGATCACATCTGATGCTACCCCAAATCAAGTTTGAAGCTCAAAAGAGGAGAAGGTTTGGGCAAGAGAGCAAGATTGCTACAATCTCCACCACCGGTTCTATTGTAAATTGTAGTTGAAGCTTTAGTAAGCATGGACATGAGTTCAAAGCATGATATTCTCCAATATTCAGAGGAAATTATTGTATTTCTCCAACAAGAGAACGTGGAGCTCAAAAGACTACTTGAAGCTGCTGAGGAAGAGAAGAAAAATATGCGCCTCATGTTGCAGAATGTTGTGGAGGAACAAATTGATGAAAGTTGTTCTACAAAAGTAGCAAAGAGTCCCTCCAATACTAAGCAAGCTTGTGGACATGGAAGGAATGCAACCTATGGCTCTTGTCAAATGGAAGACGCCTCCTATGTACTAGGGACACAAGGAGGTTTCCTTGAATCATCCTCCACCACTTCCGCTATGGTAGAGAAGAAGGAGGAATTTTCCGATGAGTATCCACAAGAGGCTAGTGCAAAAAGTCCCTTAGATAAGGAAGATGGCCAAATCTGCACCTTTTGTCCACATGATGTTGAGGTTGAGGTTCTATCAGCACCAAATTCCAAGGAGTTGAAAGAAGAAAGACCAAGAGTCTAGAAATACTTTTGCAAATAACCCAAACAAGATTCACATGGAAATACTTGTGTATATGAGTGCTTTGACACATTTGTAACATACTGAATGTGCTGCAACTACTCATCTCAATGTTTAGGATGCTTACTAAAATATCCACAAATGGAAATGCATCTTACAATATGGAATAAATTTGACTCCCAAATTCCCATACAAATTGACTCATCATGAAGCCAAAATAGCATAACAATGCCAAAGAAAACATTGTTGCATATAAGTGATTTATTCACAAACATCACTTTTAAAAAAATGCCCAATTTTGGGGACATGCAACAAGTGAAATACAAAGATTAGTCAGTCTTTAATTAGACAAATAGTCCAACCATTTGTTACCCAACCATGCTAGGTATTTTTATTTCTCCACTTCACTTCCTCCTAGAATTGCTTCTGGAATGGTTATGTCGTGGCTTGCACATTCCTCTACCTTCTCCTTCTCGGGTGATTCCATTACCTATTTGTCCTTCTTTGGATGAATATGTGGATACAACTTCCAACAATTTCCAATCCAATGCCCACTTATGTTGCAATGAGTGAAAAAAATTTTGTGCGCTTTTCTTGGCACAAATGTCTTTAAACTTGGATGAGAATTTCCCTTCTTGGTCTCATTTCCAATTGACATATTCATATTCTTGACTAATGCTTTGTTTTTGTGGAACTTAGCTACAGAATGGTTAGGTGCATGACAAAAAGTGTACGAAAAAATATTCCACAACATTTTATTCAAATCACCATGTTGTTTGAAATCATCAAAAGCCTTTGAATAATGAGGGCGCTTATACCTCTTATGGTTTTGCTTTGGCTTATGAGCCTGGCGAGGAGAATTTGAATGGCGAGAAGAACTTGTCTTCGTCTCTTCTTCAACTTGCACATATCTCTTTGGAGAAGTCTTGCATTTCATGTCCTCCTTTTGCTTTAGAAACCAAGATGGAAACAATTCTAGATGCAAATCCCAACAATTTGCCTTCATGTTCTCTCTTATGACAAAAAGAAAAAGATACCCAAGAGCTATTGCTGGAAGACCATTCTTCCTTTTCAACATAGACCAAACCTTCATATCGAGGTCTCTCCTTTGCCTCAATTGGATGGATAATGCCCTGATTGTTCACTCCAAGGCCTCCTCCCTTATAACCCATCTTGCACAAGAGCGTTGTTCCTAAAAAATAGCTCAAAATTCAAAGTTTTCAGATCAGTGTGGAACTTGAATGACCACATAGTTCTTGTCATCCTAAATCTGGTGCAACTCATTTCACGCGAAACGGACACCGTATGCTCCCATAATCATGTTTTGTTCACTTTCCCAAATAGACCAATTTTTGAAAAAAATTGATAGCCTAGTCAACAATCTGTACTACTGACATGGCGCTGACTGGGTAGGTGTAAGTCGCAGGTTGAATAGTCAACATTCTCTGGTGAATTGTATTGTGCCAAGTGGCACATTCTCATCGGGTAGGAATCAACGTTTGGGATTGGCTAGATTGATGGCCAACCACAAGATGACATGTGGCCTAGCCGAAGGCTGCCATGTGGCAGCCCCCAGGGCCAAAAAAATTATGGGTTGAAGCTCAAGAAAAAGCAGTGGTGGTCAAACTCGTGACCTCACAACACAAGTCCAAATCCTCCATTAATACACCATAACAATAGTTCTTAACTATATAAGAACTTGATTTATATTTGAATTTCATATCTATGCCAGGCGGGGATAGGGCCAGCCTGTGGGAACCAACCCTTGGACACACCAACTGCATGCGACTACTACTGGAGGGGAGTGGGGGCTGATTGGCAGGGGCGGGTTGTTGGCATTATCCATGGGCACGTGGCCCCCATATGGCCCAAATTTTTCGAACTTAAGGCCTTAGAGGCTAAATTAAGGCGCCCACAATTTGCACTGGTTTTTGGGAAAAATGGTGCTCCGTTAGCATAATTTGGGGCACAATTGTGGGGTTGGTGCTAGATTTTGGGGAGTTTCTAGAGCGAGTAGCAACCAAACTTGGGAAAATCATAACTTTATCATTTTTTGACCAAATCAGGAGCAGAAAGAGGCTACATAGACATTTTTGGGCATTCTGGAGCCATTGGAACAAGTTTCAGAGCTTTCTGAGCATTGTAAACTAATGTATTCACACTTTTGAGTATAATAGAGAGGGCAAAGCCATTGGAAGCTAGGCCAAGGAGACGTAGCCTAGGAAGGGTGAACTCCTTCGTCATGTGCTGTTGTGATACTATTTTTGGTTATGTTTATGTTTGTTAAATGCTATTGTTCAGTTATTTGTTTATGTTAATTTAAACATTAAAATTACATAAAAACACTCAAAACTCATGTTTTTAAACTTGCAAATAATCTCATGAATCCTTAAGCATATTTAACATAATTTGAAAAGGAATTTAGTACATCAAACTAATTATCCCAATCAGACCATTTTTGGTATCAAAGCTCTTGGTTTTCTTTGTGCAAGAAGGATTTAATTGTTTTGTAAGGGAATGTCATGCTTACAAGGTTGAAGCTCAAGAGAGGAGAAGGGAAGCTAGTTGAAAGCCCTGAATTTGGGTCAAGGAGAAGTAGTGCAAGGTTGCCACAATATCCACCACCGGTTCTTCCTCAAGTTGTAGCTGAGACTTCAATGAGGATGTCACATGAAGGAGAGCCTACAAACATGATAGAGGATTTGAAGGTCTTCAGGAAGGCCTTCTTTGATATGACATAGATGTTGAAGGTCCTTTATGAAGAGAGGAATACCAGACTATAGGGTGAAAGATCCAGACCTCCCAAAGGAGAAGGTTCTTTAGGAGGAGGAGGTAATGGAAATGGAGGTAAACCTCCACCCTCTCCACCATCTTCTTCATCTTCTTCTTCACATGCATCTTCATCCTCTTCCACTAACACAACCCTTACTCATACTCATCAACACACCTCAAAAGGAACTAGTAAATCACCCCTGTTAAAACTTGATGTTCAATTTGAACTGCCCATGTGTAATGGTGAAGTGAATGTAGAGAAGCTTAACAATTGGGTTCGTCAGTTGAAGGTCTATTGAAGAATTCAAAACATTCAAGAGGATGACATAAATATTAAGTTAACTTCCTAGAGGCTGGAGGGTGCATCACTAGTATCGTGGGAATCAAAGACACAAGAAGATATAAAAAAACATGATAAGATCTCAATTTCTTGGTCTGATTTAATTGCTGCAATTAAAAGAAAATTCTACCCTCTAACATATATGCAGTAAGCCATTATGAAATAACAGAACTTTAGACAACTTAAAGGTCAAAATGTGCAAGATTACACCCAAGAATTCAGAAAAAGGTCTCTAATGTTAGGTGTAAATTTGCAATCACAAGACACATTGTTGAAGTACATAGGGGTTTACACAGTTACGTTAGGCATACTATCCTTATGCTTAATCCCAATAATCTAGATGAGGTGTGTGTGCAATCCACTCATCTTGAGGAAAGAGGGAAAAATACTCATGAAGAGGGTAGGAAAAAGCCATTCAAGGGTAAAGGAAAAGAAAAGGGTTTTAAAGGGAAGGGAAAGAAAAATGCATCCATTAAGAAATAAGGAGAGAAATTAACATGCAAGCATTGTTCTAGATAGGGTCACGATGAAGCTCATTGTTGGAATTTTCAACCCGAAATGAAACCAAAGAAATTCAACAACAAAGGAAAACAAAATACAACTGCAACCACTCAATAGGATTTGGGATCCGATTTGGCCGATGAAACTAAAATTACAGCCATGGGTATGAGAGGAAAAGAATCCATTGCTAGCACTAGTACTTCAAATTTACATAATGAAACTCCAAATGAAAAGAATAGGATATAAATTTTTCACATAAGGGTAATCTCAAAACATAGCAAAATTGATACTCTTTTCGACAGTGGCTCTCAAGCCATCTTATCTCTGAAAACATTGTCAAAAGTTTAAACTTGGAAACCATTCCACATCATAAGCCATATCCATTTGCATGGGTGTGTGACAATTCACAATTGTAAGTAACCAGAAAGTGTCAACTGAAATTTTCCATGACTGCAAATTTCACAGATGAAGTGGAGCTTGATGTTGTGCCATTAGACATATGTGGTATAGTTTTGGACAATCCGTATCTCTATGATAGAAAAGCCATCTTCCATAGAAAAATAAAAATACCATTTGTTCAATGATGGAGTATAATCTATTGTGTGAGCTCATAACAAGAAACTAAATCTTTCACTAGTTAATGCGGGGCAGATGAAAAGACTAGTGAATTCTAGCAAGAATTTTGTGCTTCTAATGACCAAACCTAAGAATGATGTTGATAATGAAGCTTTTCAAGGTTGTGATTCAAGATTGAAATCTGAATTGGTTGATGTTTTTAACCAATATGATGAGATGTTTAAGGAACCAAAAGGATTATTTCCCAAGAGAGGAATCCAACTTGAGATACAATTGCAACAAGATAGCCCTCTTCCTAAAATTGGCATGTACAAGATGTTAGTGATGGAAAGTGTAGAAATTAAAAAGAAAATTCAAGAGTTGTTGGATAAAGGGATCATTAGGCCAAGTTCTTCACCATGTGGTTCACCTATTGTTTTGGTGCCAAAGAAGGATGGAACATAGCGCATGTGTGTGGACTTCCGTGCATTGAACAAGATTACAGTAAAGAACCGTTACTCATTGCCTAAAATAGATGATTTACTTGATCAATTGAAATATGAAAATTATTTTACTAAGTTGGACTTAAGGAATGGCTACCATAAAATTGAATTGTTGAAGGAGACATTTGGAAGACAACATTCAAACAAAACAAGGCTTGTTTTAATGGCTAGTTATGCCTTCAAATTGAATTGTTGAAGGAGACATTTGGAAGACAACATTCAAAACAAGACAAGGTTTGTTTGAATGGCTAGTTATGCCTTTTGGTTTATGTAATGCTCATGCTACCTTCATGCATGTGATGAATGATGTGTTGAAGCCATTTCTTGATGAATTTGTTATAGTATACTTAGATGACATCTTAATTTTTAGTAAATCTCGTTATGAACATGTCATGCGTGTGAGAAAAGTACTTGATGTCTTAAAGAAAGAATAGTTGTACCTAAAGATGTCAAAGTGTGAGTTTGGAAAAACTTCTTTAGTTTACTTGGGTCATATTGTTGGAGGATGTAATGTCCCTTAATAATAAATAATAAATAATAAAAAATAAGTAACCGGATTTGTCCTATAGGCCCCATGAATCCGAATCCATCATGTCCGACACGATTCTCTCGAAATTCGTGTCCAAAAAACATGACATGTCATGTCCTTTTTTGCCACGTCGAATCTGATTGCATGTCACAATTTTGGCAGCGTGTCACGATTTTGGGAATCGTGTCCCGTTTTCCAGGACTCGCTAGGCGGAAAAAGTGACCTGCGTGGGTATGAAAAGGGCATATTTGGTCATTAGAGCAATGCATATTTTCATTTGGCAAGTGTTTTGTGAGCTGTTGGCAAGTGGAGAAGGGTTTGCAACAAGGATTTAAGGGAGTAGAGCATTCAACAAGGAGATTCAAGCACCAGGTATGTGCATTTCACCTCCATTTTTTTGCATTTCTTACAGCAGTTTGTATATGATTTTTTATTTACAAATTTGTGCATGCTTTGTTCATTTCTTTTACAATATTCATGGCTCAATCAAAGGAAGTAGTTAGGGGGCAAAGGAAGGGCAAGAATTTCATGGGTGGAGATGCCCCTTCTCCCCCAATATCATTAGAGTCTGCTGCAAGTAATGTTGAGGGAAGAGGAGGACCTAAAGACAATGATAAATATCCATTGTGGAAATATGTCACAAGAGAGGATGGGCCAAACACCAAGGGAAAGGGATGAGGCAATGTGTAAAGGAAATGCAACTTTTGTCACATTTCTTTCAAAAGCACATATTACCGTGTGAAATCACATTTGTTGGCTTTACCTGGTTGTGGGATTGGAGATTGTAAAGCTGTTTCTTTACAAAAGAGAAAAGAATTGGAAAAGGAGCCCAGTGTTGGTATGGAACATGTGGCTTCAAAATCAAGAAAACCCAAGAATGAAGACCCCCTTCATTTTTGAGGAAAGCCACCACCAAATTTCCATTTGAGAGTTCTACTTCTACTGGGGGACAAGCATAAAAAAGAAGAGTACTTGGTCCAATGGACAAGATTTTCCAAAAAGAGAGATGGGAAGAGCTTGATCTCACCATTGCCTTCTTCTTCTATCAAAACTTCATATCATTTAATGTTGCACATTCACCTCTATTTATTGAGATGTGCCAAGCTCTAACTAAAGGGGCTCCAGCAGGGTATGTGCCTCCTGGGTCAGAGAAGCTGAGAACCACATTGTTGACGAAGGCAAAAAAAGAGGTGCAAAAAATGCTTGAGCCTATTATAGCATCATGGCCAACATCTGGGGTTAGCATTGTTTCTGATGGATGGACAGATCCAGCACGACACCCAATCATCAACTTCATGGTGTTTTCCTTGAGTGGTCCAGTTTTCATGAAAGTAGTGGATACACTTGGCGAATACAAGGATGCACAATTTATCGGTGAGTTATTTATTAAAGTTATTGAAGATGTAGGTGTTGATTCTTGTGTGCAAATCATTACAGATAATGCACCTATTTACAAAGCTGCTGGCATGATTGTGGAAGCTAAATATCCATAAGTGTTTTGGACACCTTGCATTGTCCATTCATTGAAATTAGCACTAAAATCCATTGCTTCTAATGTGCTTTGGATTGGAAGCATTATTGAGGATGAAAGACATATCCGTAACTTTGTGCAAAATCATACAAACACCCTCACTATCTACAAGGAGTACAACAATCTATCATTGTTGAAGATTGCTAATACATGGTTTGCATCTTCATTCATGATGTTGAAGAGGTTGAGGGAGGTCAAGACCGCTCTTGGGTCCATGGTTATTTATGAGTTTTGGTCTTTTTGGAGAAAGACATATCAGGTAGCCTCTAAAAGAGTGAAGGACACAGTGTTAGATGATGCTTTGTGGGAGAGGGTAGACCTAATTATTCGGATCATGGAACCTATCATTTCTTTGCTTCGATTTGCAGATACAGACAAACCCATCCTAGGAGAGGTTTATGAGGGATGGGATTCCATGATTGAGTCTGCGAGGAGCATTATTCTATAGAGTGAGTGCCTCGAGTATGAGACATCACCAGAGGCCTTCTGTGATACGATACATGATATTCTTGTCAGCAGATGGGACAAGAATTGTACATATTTACATTGTTTGGCTCACTCATTGAACCCCAAATACTACAGCCATGAGTGGCTGAATGGTGGACCTTCCTGCAGATTCCCTCCTCACATGGATGGTGAAATCTCACAGGGGAGGAAAGAGGCATTCAGGCGGATTTATCAGGATAGTGCATTGCTTGCTGAGGTGGAGGATGCCTTTGTAGAGTTTTCCATGGGCAGTGGTCGATTTGGAGGTTATGATGTGATTAGAGACAAGGGGGCTAAGAAGCCCTATTCTTGGTGGGAAAATCATGGGGCAACAAGCCCTCTTCTTCAGCAATTAGCCATGAGGCTCCTCCCTTAGGTGACTTCATCCTCTTGTTGTGAGAGGAATTGGAGCACATATTGGAATTTGTATAGTGTGAAGAAGAGCAGGCTTGAGCAGTCCAGGGCAGAGACAATGGTGTATGTGCACACCAACCTTTGTCTTATTTATAGGCAGAGGGAAGAGTGGTTGAAGGGAAAGACAAAGATGTGGGATGTCTTTCTTGATGATATGGGTCTGGACACCAGTGTTGAATTGGCATTGGCCAACATGGATCTCAATGATCCAGTGCTAGAGCTTGTTATATTTGATGACTTAGAGGTGTCAACCTCCACACCAGCAGATGCAGAGGCGACTATGGATACAGGGGAGGAGGAGGATGCAGAGGATAGCAGTGGGGACCATGATGATGAGGACAGTGATGTTGATTCTGATGCTGATTGATGCCTTGAATTTTGTATGTACTATGCATGCTAATAGCTATAGATGAAGATCTATGTTTGAAATCAATAAATTTGTATCATTAATTAAAATTTGTGTAAGAAATATCTATTTTTTAATATATATATATATATATATATATATATATATATATATATATATATATATATATATTATATATATATATATATATATATATATATTATATATATATTAATATATATAACGAATCCTACGTGTCCTATTCCGGGGGGTCAATGTGTCTGAATCCGACACCTGTAGTTGTTTTATGTTTTCTATTTCTATTTGCCATTAGCATTGCAGTAGCACTACCTATGTAACACATTTTGATTTGATGACTTAATGAGAAAACTACAGTTGTCAGTGTGTTTATCTTACTATCTTGTAGTTGTAAGTTGTCTTTTAGTTATGAATTATGAATCATGATTTAATAGATTTATTATTTATGTGACCAGTGCCACTAACATATATTTGAATTTTGTATGTACTATGCATGCTAATAGCTATAGATGAAGATCTATGTTTCAAATCAATAAATTTGTATCATTAATTAAAATTTGTGTAAGAAATATCTAATTATATATATATATTATATTTATACTATAATAATATATATATATATATATATATATTTATATATATATATTATATATATATATATAAACGAATCCTACGTGGCCTATTCTGGGGGGTCAACGTGTCTTGAATCGGACACACGAATCCGAATCCCGTGTCAGGTGACTTAGAATAAAAAATAAAATAAAAATAAAAAAATAAAAAAATAAATATTAAATAATAAACAATAAATTAAATAATTAAATTAATAATAATAAAATAAATAAATAAAATAATAATAAATTAATAATTAATTCATGCTTTTTGTATCACCCAGGTGTTCCCTATGACTCCCAAGGGAATACGTGCCGGGGTAACCACTAACTAATCTTTGGACTACAGCTTCTAGCCCAGCTGTAATCAGAGAGGGCTCTCTCTGTAAGGTTTGTCACTGTTTTAATGAAGTTTTAGGCTAGCTATGAAGTAAAGGTTTGTTTGTTTTTTGTGTTTGGTTGGGGGGATGTTTTCTGTTAGTTTTGAAATGCTATCTGCAGGTAAATTAATCCATTGGGCAATGGGGTCTGTGGCTGTGGTTTCCTTGAGATCCTGGTTTAAGTGCAGCTGGAATTACAGGGCCTGTATGTATTTCATAAAACAAACTGTAAATTGTGAGAGTGAAGTGAGAATCAACCAGTAAAGAGCATTTAAGAATTCTTCACTGAGCTGGGATGTGAGAAAGGGACCTATTACTTAGGAGCATTACCTGAATTCCTGAAACAATAGATCACTGTGATGATATAGTGTGAAAGGTAGCGTTTAAGAATTACACTTTCATTACCATAACTGAAGAAAACATTTGTAATAGCTTAGATTGAGCTCAGGGTAATCTATGATTAAATCCTGAGACTATTCTTTTTCCTTGCTATTTAGATATTTAATATATGGAAAACATGAATGATATATGAAAGGTAACAAACATATAACAGAGAGAAACAAGAAAACTTATTGAGCCATGAAACACGCAGGAATCCTGCAATATTCAGCCATACACCAGCAAGACATCAAAAGGCACAACGCTTTGGAAATCCCATCATCCTTTGTATTAGTTGTCTCAAGATTTACAATAGAATAGGAACAGAATAGATATCAAGAGATTTCTTACATCCAGAGTCCAACCCCTGCTATCAAATGCGAGGGGGAATATATAGAAGTCTATTACAAAATATCTCAGGCATTGAGTCATCTGAGAGGGAAAATATCTTCTTTCACTCGTACAGGGCTTGCAGATGAGAAGTTATTACAATTTTTAATGAATTATAAAGGCTCTTAACTCCTGTCAGAACAATCTTGACCTTTGGGGCACACGGAGTTGGTTGAGCGCTTTGATATAACTCCTGAATGAAGTGTCTGTGCAGCTGTAACTTCCTGTGTCTTCTCGGCCCTGCCACCTGTGATTGCTGATGCTGCTGTTGTGGCCGAGTACCTGTGCTGAGTTGGCTCAGCCTCTGTCTGCATACCTGTTGATGTGTCTTTGTCCTTCTGTGTATGAGATTCAAAAATATTTTCAAAGGCAAATTCACAATTACTGACTTTGGTTTAACAATAATCGTATCAACTCTTCCCATACCTCTGATGAAGGCAACTGATGTTTCAAAATTGACCCCATGGTCTCATTAGCCTCTGTATACTTATAAAAATGAGGGGGCTCATCAAATAAATGTGCAATTTCATTCCTAATAAAAAATAGATTATCTACTCTATCAAAAAGAATCTGCCCTGTTACTGGGCCTGCTTCTGTTGATTCACTAGATGCCTCTGAAATCTGTGTTGCTGTAAAATTGCTTACTCTCTTAGCATACTTATCATGGGAGAGTAATTTCCCTGATGGATCCAATGGGCTAGGAAGCCCCCTGTTCTGTAAAGCCATAAACCTATTCTGAAATTTATTAATATCTGCTTGCATGTCCTGGGTTCTTCTTTCCAGGGTCTGAATCAGGTTTCTCAATGTCAGGACTCTTTTGATTAGGGAGATGGTCTCTGTCGTGTTTCCAATCCCCATCCTTATCAGCTGGGAGCTTGTCCTGTAGTTTAGCACGTCTATCATCCTGGTGGCAATCTCAGGCATGCTGCCTAGGGATGCCCTTGCCCTTTGCATTTCTTTGCGTGCTCTTCCAATGAGTGCTACTTGCTCATATATGGCCTCAATATACTCCCACTGGTCTGTTATAGACTGGCCAATATTGCCCCAGATGACCCTCTTAAGCTCTGATGTAACTTTATCCAGTGTGAGCTCTTTTTCTAGCTCAGAAATCCTCTTCTTGAGGGCCTTTACCTCCCTCTCTCTTTCAGCCACATTTTGTTTTGACTTGTCATATTTTTCGTTTATTTTTGCCAGATTGTCCTGGGCTTGGCTTAGCTCAGACATCTAGGACTCCAGGACCTGGATTTCTTTCCTCAGCTTCTGCATGTCCAGGCTTTCAGCCTGCTCTGTTGTTGGTGCTGAGGTAGTTGGTGCTGAGGTGTCTGGGGCTTCTTGCTGCACTTGTTGGCTGGGAGGGGCAGTGTCTTGAGGGGTCTCCTCAAGGTTTATTGTTTCTGGAGGTCGCTGCGAGGTTTGCCCTGCCTCCTTCTGCTGCAATGCTGCTTCTAATGTGGCCTCTGACTCCTGCAACTTTTCTTGAGTTTGGATGAGCTCCTTGTATAATGTCATTAGTAGGGAAGCTGCATCCTTTTCTTGCCTCTGCTGGGCAACCTCGTCCGTTTGTGGGTGAAGAGTTGGTGGGATTTTTAATTTCTTTTTCATTGCTGCCATATCAGCATCCCTTAGCCTGAGGACTTCTTGCACTGCTTTAACATCTTTGGGATCATGCCCAAACTCCACTATGATTTCCTCCAGTGCTCTGATCCTGTTATCCTTAGCTTGAGAGGAAGCCCTTTCCAACTCAAGCTGTGCAGCAGTATTGTTCAGGCTATTTTGTAGCCTGTAGTTAACCAGGGTCTTATCAGCCAATGTGGCATAGACCATCTCACCCGTCTGTTTATGGAGCTCAATTTGATCCATTGGGTGGATGTCTTTTGCTAGGACCTCCAAATTGGTCCTAATATAGTCTGCAGCTGATTGAGGTTGCTGCACTGTTGGTGTGAAGTGGCTCATTGTCATTTTCCCCTCCTGCACATCAAATGCAGACATGAGCCTTTGTTGGTTTGCAGGAGCCATGTTCAGCAGGTGATTGTAGAGTTGAATCTTTATTGGTTCACTCCTCCTCTTGATGTCTTTGAACTGCTGTTTGATGCTTGTTTCTCCTCCCTTCCTCTGTCCTGAGGAGCTCACTTCTCCTAATGCGGCCCTGTCTTGCTCCTGTTGCAAGGAGCTGGCTGATGCTTCCATGCCTGGCATTTCCTCCTCTAAGAAGGGATTTAACCTTTGTCTCTTCTCTGGCGATGTAGTCAGGGGAGTCTCCCTTTCTCTTTTTCTGCTTACGTCCTCCCTTTGAGGGGTTTGGAGGACGGAGGAATCAACCCTAGAATCCTGCCTTGGAGGCGCCATTGGCACTGTCTGTTGTTGGGTGGCCATTTCCGCCTCTGCTGATTGTTTCCCCTGACCCTGTTGGTCTTTTTGCTGCTGTTCCTCTTGGGGTTGCTGCTCTTCCATAATCTTCTCCTTGCCCTTGCTTTGCTCTTGGTCTATGGTTTGCACTGCCCCTTGCTGTGTTGCAGAAGATGAAGCAGCTGCTCCTGCTTGAGGCTTTGGCAGAGTAAGTACCTGAGAAGGAGATTCTAAGTCAACCATTTTCAATAAATGTCTTCTAGCTCTTTCAACTAGTTCTTCCTGAGTGATAGGCTCTTCCAGTGTGTTTCTTCTCCATTTTGGTTGGTTGGCATGTCCTTGAATGTGGAGCATGCTCACATGCTCATAGCTGGAGAGCTTGTATTTATGCCTTCTCAAGGATATGGAATTGTTAGGGTCATAGGGCTTCCACAGCAAGCTTTGTTTTAGGCCAAGGCCTTCTAGTCTTCTGTCAGCATCTTTCCAGCCTTCCCTTTTGTTTAAGACAAAGTGGCCCAGTTGATTTCTTACTTTAAGCTGTGCCTTCTTGCCCCTGCCTGCAAAGTGCACCATATCGGCATTGCCAAATTGCCTGAAATATTCTAAGGCAAACAGTCTCATAGGCACATACCTGGGCAATCTGTATGGGCGCAACTCACACCCATATATTCTGATCACAATATAGTGTTGGTAAAAGTACCAATCCCCTATGCTGTATGCACTGGATAGTTGCAGAATCCTCTGCATCTCATCAGTCAGTCTTGGAGGGGGTGAGGTTAAGAACAGAGACATGGCTGAATGGATGAAGAGGTCTATGAACTCAGAGTATGTGTATGGAGAGTATGTGAGGAGGTGAAAGACTGAGGTCCAGTAGACCACTGACCTTGGATTGCCTGCTGCATCAGTTCTCTTGATCTCAAAAGAGAACTTCTCATGTTGGTAGTACAGGATGAGGTGGTAAATGTATGAGGTGTATCTGAACACTCTCTCCCTGGACAAGTTCAAAAATTGCTCATGCATCTTGTCTGAAATGTATGTAGCATAATCATAGCAGACAGGAGTCTTGCCAGGGGAAAACATTGTCATCATCACTAATACAGTCTCATCAATAAACTCTAGTGATTTGTATCCCAAAACTGAGCTAATCATGTATGCCAGGTCTACCCCCAGTTGATTGAGGTAGCCATCAAAAATGGGAGGGTGCAGCACTGTGTCAGAGTTTGTGATGAATAGTTGATTTAGCTTCAGGATCTGTGCTTCTGTCAATATCTTGGCTCCTTGGTTGATCAGGTCCCTTAGGGACAAGGGGACCAATTTTTTCTGTGTCTTGAACTGCAGCATTTCCCTGATGGCCTCAAGGGTCATGTAGAATACTACTGCACCTGTAGGGTCAAGCACTGCCCTCCTCATGGGATCATAGCAGACAGCACATAGGTGAATCGGGTCAGGGAACTGGTTGACCTGAGGGAGCTTGAAAATTGGGAGGGAGGACTCCCAAATACCTAAAATGTCTGTCCCCTCCTTATGCTTGGTTTTGAGTTCATTTAACAGATGAATATGGAACTTGCATTTCGATAAGGAGTCTTCAGAGATTTGGTAGTCTAGGTCTGCCAAATCTTGCCACTCTAGCTCTCTCTGGGGGGCATTTAGAGGAGAAACATTCAGGGCTACTGGCACTTCTGAGGTCTGCATGTTTGTTTGAATGCTGCTTGACAAATAAAAAAGGCGCTGCCTGAGAAAGGAAGATTTTGAAGAATGCAGGGTAGGTCTACAACAATTGGGATACTGTTTGGCTCTCTGAGAAGGCTATTTACCATGTTCAACAGACCTCTCTTTGATAATTAGAAGCAGGTTATGGACTCCGATTCATGACTGCGCGAACAGAAAAATGGTTTTTACTAAGAATTCAATTCGAAATGGCTCTGCCAGTGAAATTTGACCGTTATTTCTTCAAGGGGGAGCTGGGTATGCGTGGTTTTATGGTAATTTCTTAAGCTTCTACCGTGTTTAGGTGTTTTTAGAATTTACAGAGAAAAAACCAGGTTTGCAGGGAGGTTTCACAGATAAATACCTGTTTAATGGATTGCTTGGGTCGGAACAGCAGTTGGGTGCATGCTCTGAAGCTCTGTTGTTGGTCTGGAATCAGTTGGCGAATTGTTCGTTGTAAGGCGCATGCAGAGAGTGCAGAGGTGATTTTATAAAAAAGTGCAAAAAAAAACACGTAAATTTGGCAAAATATGGCTTTTTTGGCTTATTGGCATGCTTTTTAAATGACGTCAGCATGACGTCAGCACGTGAGTCCGGGTTGGATGACATTAGCAGGACGTCATCAGGTGACGTGGCGGCCTAAGACCGGTCCACGGGGGCGGTGAGGTGGTGGGCAGGTGGACAAATAGAGGACAGGGTGCGCGGTCGTGGCTCTGACATAAGGGACAACAAGGATGGTTACGCAGGTGGACAGATGTCTTCATATCAGGCCCCCTCCTATACGGTAAGGAATCTGTCAGAGGGGGCTCCGACGGAACATGGGGGCGACACGTGGATCCACGTGACATCATCGTCTGACAGATATCGGACGATATCTGTCGGACGTCGGCGCCCCTCCGAAATCCACGACGGTCATTGGATTTAAGGCGCGAGATCTGACGACTATCGGGCAGGGGATATGCATGGAAAATATGGTCAACGGCGGTTATCTGTCGGACGTCAGGCCCCTCCGAAATCCCCGACGCCCGTAGATCTGGAAAGGCTTGATCAGACGGATATCGGGCCAGCAAGCTGCACGGAAGATACTATCAACGAGCGACTTAAAATAATAGTATTTATTGGTAATTGCGCCTGGCAGGACCCTTCAGGTTATCAAATATTTTTCAATGGTTTTTCAATGTTTTCTTTTATAAGTCCGAATACACCCGACAACTTTAGAAAAAGGCGAAAATGAAGGTTTTCATGAAATTTTTCGCATAAAACATATCGAAGACAAAACTTTAGGATAGGCGGGTTTAATAAAATTTTATGAAAAAGGCGCATAATGGCTTCCGACCTTAGGATAAGGCGGGGAAAGTGGATTTGATCTTATTTTTGCCTTTTAATGGGTATAAGGGTGCACCAAAAGGGTTTTTTACAAGGGTTTTTAGGCAAAATGGAGAATTGGCTATGAAGTTAGGCTCTGATGGAAAAAAGGGTTTAGGCTTGGGTTCTTGAACTTAACCAGGTGTTAGTCCAATGCCCCAATAGTGAACACATATGGCTATAATGCCAAGGAGGGGATATTTATACATTGTTTGGGGTTTATACACCATGGTGTTATAATAGTAGGGAAAGTGAAACATAGGGGGATAGATAATAGAGTTAGAGGTTAATATGGAGGAAGAAAGGTAAATGGGGAGCAATATTACTAAGTTTTCTTGGAAACAAATTAGTTTAAAAAGTAGATCAAAATGAAAAGATTTTTGCACAAGAAATGTGGCTTCTAAAGGCATAAAAACCAATATAAAACCTTGAGTCTCTCTTATGAACACAACTTGTGAAGGGATGTTAATAATGAGTGGTAGGGAAAGGGAAAAAGGGAAGTTAGACATGCTCCACTGTGTTGTTTTGCTTGTACTTGGTTAACAAAGTATATCTTGGAAGGAACACCATTTCTGCAACCCCATCTACCTACCCAACTATTTTGCCTAGCATTTTTTGTTTCTTCTTGGAGGGTGCACTTCGACTTGCAAACCCCTTATGTGCCTTTTCTTTTCCATTGGCTTTTTGCTTTCATTTCCTATCTAGTGCTACCCTTATTTCTTCCAAGGCCCCAGATTAAACAGTTGGGAACCTTAGTTTCTTTGCCTAACTACTGATCTACCAAGATTAAACAGTTTGGACAAATTTCTTTCTCTATTCTACAAAAAAAATTGAAAACATGGCATGATCCAGATTAGACTGTTGGATCATCCATCAAAACTTTAATAGTCAAGAAGTCATGTACACACCTTGTCTTTCCTGGAAAATATGGGATCTTTGTAGCAGCAAAGCAGAGCATATTTGGCACTTGAATTTGCCAATCATGAATGATGAAACCTATTGGTATAGGTATCCA